>CM039122.1:29992054-30054483 GCA_022036555.1 Microstegium vimineum | reverse complement strand
TTTCCACGCTTCTACTTCTTATCACTCCCTACATCATATTGCAAATATGAGCAACCGATCCGGTATCAAATACCCAAGAATTGATATAAGAATCAGCGAGAAAAATGTCTGTAATATGAACAACAAGTGTACAAGCAGCGGGAGTACCTTTACTGCCGCCATCCTTCAAGGATTCCAAGTACAACTTGCAGTTCATTTTCCAATGACCTGTCCCCTTACAATGAAAGCATTTAGCTTCAACAGGTCCAGCAGCCATGGGCGCAGGAGGAGGGTTTGGCTTAGAGATCTCATCTTTAGCCTTCGCCTTCTTCCTTTTCCAAGCCCTCTTATTAAAGTTAGGCTTGTTTTGGACCGCCATCACATGGCTACTGCCAGCACCTTTCTTGATATCAGCTTCTGCTGTTTTAACCATGCCGCACAATTCATTCAAGCCCTTCTTCGCCCCATGCATATGGTAGTTCGAAATGAAGTTCCCATAGCTAGGCGGAAGAGATACAAGTATGAAATCAGTGGCCAACTCTGGGCCCATTGGGAAGCCTAGCTTCTCCAATCTTTGAGTGTGACCAACCATCTTGATCACATGTGGGCCAACTGCTGCGCCTTCTACTAGCTTGGTTTTAACAAAAGCCTTGGAAACATTGAACCTTTCAGTCCTGGCTTGAGTCTAAAACATATCATTAAGCGCCACGATGCGAACACATGGTGGATAAGTACCCATGTATGTTCAGTTTTGATGATGAGTGATTGACCAACATATGAGTGTTTCAGTTTGAGTGGCTTAACCTAACCTCTACGAAAGCAGAAACATGTGCTTGTCTATTGTCTATTGGACCAACGAGAAGAGAACAGGGACTCCTATTTACTTCACTCTACTTCAATATACTTATGTAATTAACTAGTCTAGACACTATAGTTTGTCTCCTCAATACAAGTATACTAGGCGAGGGGATAGATCAGTAGGAGGATAAAACTCCTACCAGACCGCGCCCTCTTCTTACGGGGGCCTTACCTTTTAAGAACTTTCCTAAGAACATGTGGTGGAATACAACGACTAGAACAGGCTGTCACCTCTTGCTAGCTACCACAAACAATCTGTGCAGCAAGCGATAACCAATGATAAGATGATGTATAAGCACCACGCTTACACACAACTTACTACTTTGACTACGATCAAATAATCAAAGCACCCTATGACAGGCAATGATCGCATATGGGAAAGGTCATAGGGATCACAGACTATGGGTGTGAAGGCTATTAAAGAGCAAAAGCATATAGCAAGACTATATCTAGTATAGAAATGCTCAAAGTAAATACTAAGTAAAGTAAAGAGTGCGAACACATTTTGGATAAGTACCCATGTATGTTCAGCTTTGATGATGAGTGATTGACCAACACTTGAGTGTTTCAGTTTGAGCGGTTTATTCTAACCCTTTGCGAAAGAAAATGTGTGCCTGTCTATTGGCTTGTGGTGTGCAGGTGCTATGCCTAGTGACAGTAGTCAATGGCGTGGAGAAGGTCGAGTAGAGGCTTGCCATGCCGATGGACTAAGAGCGGTGAAGGGCAGAAGAGGGGATCAGACTGAGGGACAATGGGCGCCGGCGGACTAGCTGTGGTGGCTAGTACTTGACACCAGTGAGTGCGAGAAGACATGGAGGTAGACCGAGTTGACCAAGTCAAGACGGTGGATGCGCGAGTCGAGCGGAGGCTCAGGGGACTCGGAGGTCGACCGGGCAAAGACAAGGTGGCTTGCGTCTAGTGGTTTGATGGTTTGGGCCTCAAAACCATCCACGTCGGTTTCCGAGTTTGGGTCGCAAAACTCAGGGTTCGGTAGTTGAGCCCAAAGCTACCTGTGGTGGGTTTCCTAGGTTTGGTCCTCAAAACCTAGGCGGAGCTTCCGAGGAAGCGGGGATAGCACGTGGCAGAATCCTGGAGGTTGCGTCGAGGCGATGGCAACTCCTGGCAGGAAGCAGGGCCATCCATTCAAATGAGTGGCTGAGAGTTACTGACTTGGATTACAATTTCTTAGGGCTAGGTAATTCGGTCTTGTATCTAGGGGGGTATTTGGGAAATAGCCAAAGCCTCATTAAATAGAGGATGAAGGGGTATCCTCATCCTATCTCTTGAACCCTAATCACTTTGCCCCAACTCTCTCTCTCTACCCTCTCCCTAGTTCATGAGATCCCTAGGTTGTTTCCACCAACCTTTGTAAGAACTTGAGATCGTTGCGAGGAATCGGAGGCCGTAACCTCCGTTAGCCATGGCGGAGTTGTTTATGTGGCCGTGTCCCATGTTTTTGCAGGTGTTCTTCGTGTTGACACCATTTTTCGGCACGTGTCAAATGAGCTAAGACTTGTATTGATCAGCAGCCGTTTTCCATCGGCATCGGGAAGTTGTGAGTTAGTATTGCCGATGAGAATGTGCTAAGTGCATTGCCGATAGAGGCTGGATGGTCCTTGCTGACAAAGGTTAATTGGTGAAGTCGAGTAGCTTAAGCTATAAAGTTGCTGATGCCGATTGCCGATGAGAAGCTGATGCCGATTGCCGATGAGGAGATATTGCCGATGCCGATTGCTGATAAGGGTTGATTGGTGAAGACAAGTCATCAGTACAAGGTTGCCGATCGGGGAGTATTGCCGATGCCGATAGGCATGGGATGCCGATGAGTACAGAGTGATTTAGCGCTTGATGTCAGCAGAGGACTACAGGTGGCCAAAGAAGGAAGTCGCGGGTTGAAGGGATCTACCGATGGAAAGTTTCCATCGAAGGAAAGATATAAGGAAACTGGTGATTTTATGCCAGTATTATTATAGTAGTTTGAGTCCGACTCTTGCATGAGTCGTTTGTTTTCCTTTAAAATAGGTGTGTTTGTTTAGGAAAATAATATTGTTATTTTAGATCCGACTCCTGCGTGAGTCAGTTTCCTTAAATGTAGGAGTTTGTTTTAGGAAGGGTACAGGTCGTACCTCTATATAACTCTCCATGCGGGAGTATAAATATGTGCCTAAGGACTGCGTGTAAACAGAATCAATCCAATATCAAACAAACCAATTTTATTCTTATTCTACTTTTTATCGCAATTTACCCTTTATTGCATTAGCTGTAGTTATCAACGAGTTCTTCAAGCTTCGACGGGCTGCATCAGCTTGATCTCCATCAAATCCTTGCAAGTTCCGCGTGGGAGTACCTCTGAGCTTTGGCGTCTGGGCGTATCGTTGTTGCCTCATTCAACTCTGCTCTAGTTATCCTGATCAAGCTTCAATCTCAGCATCCGGGCGCATCGCCGTTGTCTAGATTGGATCTTGTTCTAGTTATCGTCCTTGTCGATTAACTAGTCAAATCAACTGGCACGCCTCCGGATATCGAATTTCGGGTATAAGCCCGAGGTGTTCGCAGATCCTGACGCTTTTTGTGTCAACACCTCTTTTGGCACGCTCGGTGGGACCCGATTATACAAATTTTTACATCTTTCATGGTTAATCCAAGGAGTGTCATTGATGTCTCCACAGCAGATCTGACAGATCATCAGAAGCAGGCTATGGAGCAGGCAATGGAGGAGTACAAGCGGTTGTATCTCAAATCCTTCAGCCTAAACAGAATCGGCGAAGCAGTCCAGAAGCAAGATCCGTCGTCGCCACGGCAGGTCACTTTCGACGCCGATCCTGGTAAAATACAAGAGATGATTAATTCCGCATTAAATAATGTATTAATTAGCCAATCCAATGTGCTGTCCGATACTGTATGCAATGCTGTTAAGCAAACCTTCAAGGGAGGACAGGCACCATATTATGTTGGTCCGGAGTATCGTCAACTCGGATCGGCATCTATTGCGATTCCATCGGCAGTTCCGAGGGTGTCCGCACCAATTATGAGCCGATCTACCGATGAGATCGCGCCACCAAGATTGGGCCCAGCAAGCGTTACTCAGGTGAACACAAATCTGGTGGCTTCAACAATGTCTGGACCTATGATCCAGAATCAGCCAACTTCTGTCAACTGGTGCGGATACGGTATGTCTCCAAGTCCATCTGCTGATTCCAGATTGGTTCAAGATAACCATGCAGGGTGGAAGATTCCTATGGCGTCGGCAACACCTGTACAGCCGATGGTTCCAGTGATGCATCATGCTACATCTTCTCCGACGGTACAGTTGCCAACAGGAAATCTTCAAATGGCAATACCCAGAGGGCCTTACACCCAGCCATCGGCAAGTCACTTGCCGATACAACAAGGCCCAGCAGTTGCGAGTCAACCCGTGGCAACAATGAATTATCCGGCGCCACAAGAACGACAGGCGTCAGCTTTCTATTAGCCATCGGCAAATTCTTGGCCGATGCAACAAAGTATGCCGATTGTCAATCGGTCTGTATCGGCAATGACTGCTCAAGCTGTGGTACCCGCGAATCAAAGCGATCATCCAAGGGTACAAGAACGACAGGCGTCTGCTGGCTATCAACCCTTGGCAAATTCTTGGCCGATGCAACAAAGCATGTCGAATGTCAATCAGCCTGCATCGGCAATGGCTACTCAACCTGTGGTACCCACAAATCAAAGCTATCATCCAAGGGTACAAAGGCTACAAGAGTCGGCTAGTTATCAGCCATCGGTAAGTCATATGCCAGTGACACCCAATGCATGTTGGATCGGTCAATTACCGATTCAGCAGCAGGTTGTGCAGCCTGGACATCAAGTGGCAAGAGCTCTGCAGTGTCATCCAGCGAATCTTCAGAATGAAATATCGGTACATCAGCCGATAAGTACTACACCGCAGCACTCGCAAGTGAATGTGCACAATGAGATATCGGTATGGCAACCAATGAATATAAGCCACAACACAAGCCAGTAACTGTGCAAAATTGCTCATCGGCAATGCAGCCGATGCATAGTGTGCTAATGACTAGTACTGTGCTTGCACCAATCATGTCAAGCACTTTGACATCAAGACCTGAAGAAGTACATCAACCTACTCAGCCAGTGGATGTTCAGAGTCATCCATCGGTCGATCAGCCGATGCATAATATTCAAAAGACTGGTGCTGCAGATGTGTTGATTGCTCCAACTTGTTCACCACAAAAATGTGAAGAGGAGCATCAAACTGCCCCACCGGTTAACGAGTCTGTGCATCGGCAGGATCAAGACACGAAGGTGCTTTTGACCAAGAAAATAGAAGATTCAGATTCAGACGAAGAGCCGAATATCGACGTTGCTGAATTGGAAAGATTCACCTTTGATATCACAGAGGCCGATCAGGATCTTGAATCGTTCGAACCCAGGAAGACTTGGAGTGCAAAGGTGCTTTTCGTTGGACAAGGGGGTTCTGAGTCAGAGAAGGAGGTGGACATCGGCACTGTTGAATGGGTAAGAGATGAGGAGCCGGTCCCTTGTCCGCTCGGCCAGAAAAAGACTAAAAAAGCTCACTTTCGATGTTACTAAGGCCGATAGGATATTTGACCTATTACTTCAGGAAGGGCGAATTAAGCTAGCCCCTAATCAGGTAATTCCATCGGCCGAAGAACTCAAAAAGATCAGGTACTGCAAATGGCATAGTGCAACTTCTCACAGTACCAATGACTGCAAAGTATTCAGGCAACAATTGCAGTCAGAAATTGACTTTGGACGAATCAAATTTGAAAATTCTAAAGTCCAGAAACCGATGGAGATTGATCGGCATTCGTTCCCAAATAATATGGTAGAAACCAGTGGAAAGACTAAGGTGCTGACATCGGAAGCTGCCAGAAAAAGCGCATCGGTAGATCCTGATCATCAAGTGGCTGAACATGATGAAGAAAAGTTTGTCGATGACAGGAAAGGCAAGAGGATTGCCGATGAAGGTAGCAGTGCCAATAGGGCTCCTGGTGTTATAGTCACGCATAAGCAGCCAAGGCGAGGTTATCGGCAATCACGAGATGAGCGATATCGGCAGGAAGAAGAAGAACATCAGGAATGGCTTCGGCAAAAGAACCACTGGAGGTGTCCCTTCTTCATTCACTGTTGGGAAGAGGGCATTAAGCTACCCACCACTGATAATTGTCCTGAATGCAACGAGTACTACACTGCCGATCGGTTAGGTAAGAAACCTCGTTTTGATGATCGAGCATCCAGGTACGCCAAGCCGCTCAGAGAGAAGAAATTGGCACACAGCCGACTAGGGGGCAAGCTCACTGCACGTCACAGGCTTGGCAGGCGGGTTGATCAAGAGGAGAGTGAGGAGATGACCAAGGCAAGAGTGCCCGATGAGGAAGTACTCTCTAGAGATTCAAACATCGGAAGAAGTGCCGATGTGAGTAATGAAAGGCGGCATCAGCCTGTCTGGAAAACCAAACTCCCTTAGTGGTGCCCCAAGGGTCTGACAAAGACTCAGAAGAGAAGAATTCAGCGCGAACGCCGAAGTGACTTATATGATGGTGGAAATCCTTCAAGGGAAAAGCAGTGGAGGCCAAGGCGCAAGGATGGAGATCCATCGGCAGATGTCAATATATTGCCAATGGTATAACCGGAGTCGATGATCTTGGACATTTTGACTTGGGAGTAGCATTCGGTAAACTCCGGCGATTCCGATTATTATATTTGGGGGCACCGGCCGGTTGAGTAAGCAGTTTGTGTATTAAAAATGGCACTGCCGGTGAATTTGTTAACTGCCAGAGGAAAATGATTGTAAGAATGATTCTGCCGTGCTTGCGTGCGATGACTAAGTATGTGGTGCAAGTATTTTAGAGAAGGTTGCTCCTTGTACTTTCTTTGGCGGGTCTATCGGCATTGTCTTAATTTTGTTCCGATGGAAGTATGAAACCTCGTTGGCGGTTATTACTACCTCAACGAACAGTCGGGCTGAATACCAGGTTTTGCTCACTCGGGGAGGACATCAGCCGATTCGATAAGTCATTGCCGACAACTAGGTGAGGAAGTTTGCCGATGGTACTCTGGCATGGAAGTTGATGTTACCGATTGGGACTAAGAGTTCTAGGCTTGGAAAATGGTCTCCTGATTGGGGAGGTCCTTATCGGATAAAACAGTTTGCTCCTGACAGTACTTATATTCTAAGAAACTCTCGGAGTTGCATTCTCTAAAGTGATCAACGGTAGATACCTGGTAAACGCACAACGTGCTCGTTTGAATGCCGATGAAAGAGGAAGTTATAATACATCGGTAAAAGCGTATTGACATTATATTATAGAGCTAAGTCAAGTATCAATGTTACAACGGTCAATACAGTGAATTACAACAAGGATTGGATGGCTGATATCGCACGTAGGCGAATTTGCTCTATCTCATCCATCTCCTTGGCATCGGCATCGGCAGAACCCTCGATCGGTTTGATCTTCTTCTTCAGTAAGATGGCTTGTCGGGCATTTTGGTCTCGTTCTTGCCGCAGAACCCTGATGGTGTCGGACAGTTGGGCTTTCCTTTGATTGGCTGCGTTTAGAGCTTCATCGACCTTTTTCAACTCAGCCAATAGCTCTTCTTTCCTTGCCGATAGCTGAGTAATTTCTTGCTCAAGATTGGTGCTGGAGACTTCTGCCTGGCCAATACTCTTGTGCTTTTCATCGGCAATACTTTTGAACTTGAGCTTCTCTTCCTCAGCCTAAGATTGGGCAGCCCTATCGACAATGCGACGGGAGAGCCTTTGGTATTGGATCTGCTTGTTGTCGAGGAAGGTTGCCTGGAAAAGAGTTTCTTCGGTATCGGCAGGAAGGTGGCCTTGGATATCCTTGAAAGCTATCCTTGCTGCGGTTGAGTCCTGGATGAGCTAGGATGTGTCTTGTTGCAGCAAGGAAAGCAGTGCTTCAAGCTTGGACTTGACCTCTGCCGGTAGAGCTGGAGTAGAGCTTTCTTCTTCCTCATCATCATCGGGAATGTCGATGGCGAAGGAGAATAGGCTGTCTACTCGAGCGGGGTCTTCTTGGTGTTCATCCTCGTCCTGGAGGTTGAGGCCAAAGAAGAACAGGCTGTCTGGGTTGTCTTGGGCCTGAAAACAAAGAAGTTAAAATGTGCCGATCAAAAGGTTATACTATGAAATTTTTGGTAACCAGCTTACCATTTTAAAACGGATTTCTTGCCTAGGACTTGACATGGTGGAAGGTCCAGCTTCATCCTAGAGATCGGCAGCAGTTGCCGATGATTGAGCCTCTACTGGGGAAGCAGTTGACGCCGTTGGTGTTGGTGGCGTTGTTGCTGGTGTTGCTTCCGATGTAGTGGCCGGCTCCTGTGGTGGCGACACCGTTCCTTCATCGGGGATTTTCGCTGGCGGTGCCGATGCCGATGCCGCCTCCGCTGTTGTAGCGGGTGGTGTCACCTCCTGATCAAGGACGTCTTCTAGTGGATGATCAGGAATTGGAGCCGACGACGGTCCTGCCGATGGTGCATCGGTAGCTGGAGCCGATGGCGAAGATGGGGAAGCCAACCTAAGACACCTTTTCTTCCTTAGTGCGGCAGCGGGAGATCCGGCCTGTTTCGATGAAGACTAGGGGGCATCGGCAGCAGGACTTGGAGATGCTTGAGTGTTTGAAGCAGCTGCTGATGACCTCATTGCCTAAAAATATAATGCAAGTTATACAAAATAAAATGTTGCCGATGAAACAGTATGTAATCAGTATAAGTGAAGAGTTTACTACAAAAACCCACGTTAGGGCAGCAGCAACAGCCGATGTAGCCTTGGTTTTTGCAGGCGTCGGTGTAGGTACCTGCTGAGGGGTGAAGGCAGCCAGCGTCGGTGCCTTATTGCCGATGAGTGAGATGAGGTTCATTATCCGGAGATTGAAGGGCTTGCCACTCCTGCTCATTGGGGGAATCGGATCTTCAGCCTGTCGAGTATAAAGGGGTCAGATGTCGATGATAAGAATAAAGTAATGAGGAATGTATCGGAATGAAACTTACCGCATCGTCGGGAATGACGTGATCGACGTCGATTATATTCCGATAGTAGTGCGACGACTTGGCAAACAGTTGATACCTCCATTCTTGCCACCAAGACTTATACTCATTTGTAATGAAAGAGGTTGGTGACCAGGAAGACAGATCAATGTCTGACATATCAGCATTAGGAGGAAGATTGACGACCTTGTTCTAGTCTAGAGCACTGGAAATTGTCTGCCTAAGCTTCACCACTTTAGAGTAGCAGAGCTTAATCGGTAGTTGGTCAAATGCCAGTTGTCTCGCGGCTGCCGATGGGTAATAGAATTCGTAGGATGCAGGGGTATTCTTCCTAGTTCCGAAGATATTGACTGGGATAGCGCGGGGAACAATACTGGCCTTCATGATTACTTGATTTTGAGGCACATTCCCATCGGTAAGATTAAACAACAGCGAAAACTTATTGTTCTCATCAACGTATGGCCACCAGAGGTGTTCGGAGGTAGGGATTCCGCTGCATCGGCATCAGTCCCTGGCAACACTATGATGGCCTCTCCGAAGTTGAGTGGAGGGCGAGTTGCCGATTCATCATCCCTACATTTGTAATCTTCCAATATATCTCTCGGGAATTGTTGGGCGAACAGGTCAAACTGAAGGGTTTTGTACATCTGTGCATTCAGCCACATGTTGACAAACCACCAAGGACCCCCGAGGTTGCCGATGGACTCGCCTAGCAGTAACTTCTTGGCTACTTGGTGTAGAAGGCGGTATACCGATCCAAGAAGATATCTCCCTAGGGGAAGTCTCGTTCCATCGGCAAGGAGTTCAGCTGCCGGAAGATGCATGGTGGTGGGTCCAACTACTCTACCGCAGAAGATGAATTTTTCCAGCCACATATTCAGAAACGTGGCATGCTCCCTCTGGTTTACCGATCCTGTCTTCTGATACTCATGGATGTAGCCTGTCCAACCGCCGATGTTCCGAGTGTTCACTTTGTACTCAACTTTCCTGTTGAACAGAGTAAAGGTGTCGGCAGAAGAGACGTCCAGGCCGGTCAACATGTGAACATCGGCAAGGGTTGGGGTGGCTGGTCCGTGTCGGAAAAGGAAAGCGTTCATGGTGTCAGACCAGAAATAAGAGGCAGCTATCAGCATGTTCTCGTTTTTCTCCATATCGGCAATGGAGAGCCTGATGCACTGATCCAAGTTGCGTTCTTGCCAATAGACTTGCTACGTCCTAGCGACCCTAAGGTACCAGTTCTTCCATCCCTTGGTAGGCTTGGGCCATGACCGGAAAGCATCCTTCCATAGTCCTAAACCGAAACATTCAGATCTAAAAGGGATTCAGTTGGTTTCTGCGTTGATTATATAACTGGGATCCGGATTCCCCATGGGGCCTAGACAGCTGAAGTTGGACTGAGCAAGGGGGATCACTACCTTGTTGTACAGTTCCTAAGGTTCGAGAAGAAAAGAAAGGAAGAAATCAAAGAATGAAAGGGGAAAGATTCTGGATTCATGCGGGAAAAGAATTAACAGAGGATTGGATGAGGAGGAAGGTGGACTTACCTTAGGGATGTCGACTTGGATCGCCATTGAAGCTCGTCCTTGGATTGGGGAGAGAACTGTTGCTCGGGTTCGAACAGGTGCTCTTCGGAGGTGCCGCTGGAGGTTGAAGACGAAGGCAAGGAATGTGGAGAGGCCTGCGGTGGATGCGCGTAATAATCAAGTAGATGTTGTCATGTTTGCAACTATTTGTGCTATAATCGAGGGATTTTATTAATAAATTGCGCGGAGATCGAGGAAGGTATGCAGTTATCTCGAAGGTAACGGCTACAGTAGAAGGAATTTCGGCGTGTAAAGTATTATACACTCCGAAACTGGGGGGCATGTGTTGACACCGTTTTTCGGCACGTGTCAAATGAGCTAAGACTTATATTGATCAGCAGCCCTTTTCCATCGGCATCGGGAAGTTGTGAGTTAGTATTGCCGATGGGAATGTGCTAAGTGCATTGCCGATAGAGGCTAGATGGTCCTTGGCGACAAAGGTTAATTGGTGAAGTCGAGTAGCTTAAGCTATAAAGTTGCTGATGCCGATTGCCGATGAGAAGTTGATGTCGATTGCCGATGAGGAGATATTGCTGATGCCGATTGCTGATAAGGGTTGATTGGTGAAGACAAGTCATCAGTACAAGGTTGCCGATCGGGGAGTATTGCCGATGCCGATAGGCATGGGATGCCGATGAGTACAAGGTGATTTAGCGCTTGATGTCAGCAGAGGACTACAGGTGGCCAAAGAAGGAAGTCGCGGGTTGAAGGGATCTGCCGATGGAAAGTTTCCATCGAAGGAAAGATATAAGGAAACTGGTGATTTATGCCAGTATTATTATAGTAATTTGAGTCTGACTCTTGCATGAGTCGTTCGTTTTCCTTTAAAATAGGTGTGTTTGTTTAGGAAAATAATATTGTTATTTTAGATCCGACTCCTGCGTGAGTCAGTTTCCTTAAATGTAGGAGTTTGTTTTAGGAAGGGTACGGGTCGTACCTCTGTATAACTCTCCATGCGGGAGTATAAATATGTGCCCAAGGGCTGCGTGTAAACATAATCAATCCAATATCAAACAAACCAATTTTATTCTTATTCTACTTTTTATCGCAATTTACCCTTTATTGCATTAGTTGTAGTTATCAACGAGTTCTTCAAGCTTCGACGGGCTGCATCAGCTTGATCTCCGTCAAATCCTTGCAAGTTCCGCGTGGGAGTACCTCTGAGCTTTGGCCTCCGGGCGCATCGTTGTTGCCTCGTTCAGCTCTGCTCTAGTTATCCTGATGAAGCTTCAATCTCAGCATTCGAGCGCATCGCCGTTGTCTAGATTGGATCTTGTTCTAGTTATCGTCCTTGTCGATTAACTGGCCAAATCGACTGGCACGCCTCCGGATATCGAATTTCGGGTATAAGCCCGAGGTGTTCACAGATCCTGACGCTTTTTGTGTCAACACTTCGTTTTTGCTTTTGCTCTCTCTTTTTCCCAAGATGAGAATTCTTGTTTGAGAGAAGCTTTGCAAATTCCGTTTGAACCAAGTTCTTAGCACTTGTGAGGAGCAACTTTGCACCGAAGGAATTTTCCTAAAACCTCACGAGTATGTAGATCGGGCAATTTCTTTGCGGTGTTCTTCGTTCTTGAGTTTCTCCCCAAATCCTTTGTTTTCCTTCAATCCGAACCAAATCGAGCGATGATTTCTTCGGGATAGCTCCTCCATAGCAATAGAATCATGCCTACCAAGTTGGGTTGCTAGTGGAGATCATTTGGTTAGGATTTGGGAAGATTTGGCGGAGAGAAAAATGATTTTCGCTTTTCCTATGTTCTGCTCAGGGGCGCCGGACGCTAGGTCGTGCTGACATCAGCGTCTGTCGCTCGCTGTGTCTGCGCAAGTTAAGTTGGCGCCGGACGCTCGCCATCGTCCGTCGACCACACGCCAGATGCATCTGTCGGTTTTGAGAGTTGCAGAGCTGTCTGTTCTTTTGCGTCAGTCGCTCAGCTGCGTCCGTTGGGGTACCTCCAGACGCGTCCGTCGACTGGAGGAACTCTCTGTTTCTTCTCTGTGTGTTTTGCGTCAGACGCTCGTTAGCGTCCGTCGAGTATCCGTCAGACGTGTCGGTGGCCTGACTGACCTCATGGGTTGCTCTCTGTTCTTGCGTCGGACGCTCGGCTTCAGCGTCCGTTGCTCAGCTTCTCAGCGTCCATTGGCTGCAGTTTCTGCTGTTTTGCCTCGGGTTCTTGCCTCTTTTTATAGGGGTCGGGAACTTGGTTTTCGGGGTTTCCAGTGAGTTTTGCTCCATTGCCGGTGAGCTCTCGTTTCTCCGTTTTCGTCTGAATATTTCGAAAGAAATTTGAGGCTCCCATTCACCCCCCTCTGGTCGCCGTTCTCGGTCCTTCAATTGGTATCAGAGCCGGTTAAGGATCATTCCACCTTACACAGTTCTTGATCCGCGAAGGCGACATGGAGCGAGGTGCTGGTAAACCTCCCTACTTCGATGGAACCAACTTTGCCTATTGGTAGGTGCGCATGTCGGCTTACCTCCAAGGGCTTGACACAAAGTTTTGGGAGATTTGTGAGAATGAGAACTACGTGGTTCTTGAGGCTCGGATCACCGATGCCCAGGTTACACAACATGCGTCAAATGCAAGAGCCCGTAGCATTCTCTTCTCTTGTCTGTCTCTTCCGGAGTTTGAGCGGGTTTCGAGTCTCACTACGGCACGAGAGATCTAGCAAACACTCTTGAGATATCATGAGGGCAACCCTCAGATCAATTCTAGACTCTTCGACACGTACCATAGAGAGTACGAGAACTTTGCTCAGTTGGCCGGCGAATCTGTTGATGGGATGTTCACTCGCTTCCAATCTTTCGTCAACAAGATGCGTGCTAATCGAGCCAACTTGCCTTATGATGATCATGAGATGACTATCAAGCTTTTGCATGCTCTTGATCAGAAGGTATGGGAGATGAAGGTGGCTGCCATCCAGGAGTCACCGGGCTATGATGCCCTGACCATGGACGAGCTATTCAGCAACCTCAAGTCCTCGGAGATTGACAACCAGACCCGGGCCAAGCTTGAAAACCCGTCGAAACCATCTATGGCGTTGGTTTCTAGCCCCGGCGGTACGTCTTCTTCCTCCTCTGACCCTTCACACTCTTTGTTTGCTTTGTCTTTGATTTCTGTGACAGAGGATCAAGTGGAGGCTCTTGGAGATGATGAGCTGGCTTTGGTCATCACTAAGTTCTCACGGTTTCACAACAACCGTTTGAACCGTCGGCGTGGTGGCTCAGCCAAGGGGTGCTACCGTTGCGGTGATGAGGATCACTTCATCGCAAACTGCCCCAAGAAAGTTGCGGGTGACTTCACCAAACGCAAGGACAAGCGCGAGCACCACTTCAAGGACAAGCACAAGCCCAAGGGTGGCTACCACCGAAGGTCCTCCAAGAAGGTGATCGACAAGGTGAAGGCCAAGCACCGAGCCTTCCTCGCCTCCCTCAACGACATCGATGCCTCCTCCGATGGAGGTGCTTCTTCGAGAGATGATGAGTCCAAGGGAAAGGTTGAGGACAAGCTCAACGGCCTATGCTTCTACGCCGACGCCAAGCATGGTGCCTTTTGCACCATGGCGATTGAAGAAGCCAAGGTCGGCAAGCGCAAGGAAGGCCCCGACTACGAATATGACTCCGACACACCCAAGGTACCACCCACCATCGAGTCCTCTCTCTCGAGATTGAGTCTCTGAACGACACATTGATGAGTCAGGATGCTTTGCTCAAACATGTTGCGTGCAAGAGGAACGATTTCAAGGCTAAGTATCTTAGCACACTGCATGAGTTAGAGTTTGCTAAGGCATCAGTGGTGGTTACCGAGGAGGTAGAGTGTGATGCTTGTGCCATCCACATGTCTAAGCCTAGCTTACTTGGTGTCTGCAAGTCTTGCTTAGGCTTGCGTTCTAAGCTGGCACAGAGAGATGCTAGGTTTGCTGTGCTAGAGAAGGTCAACTCAGATAGCACTAGAGAGTTGGATCGATTTGAGGCATTGGAGCTTGAGATCGCGTCGTGCAGACACGACAAGATGCGTACCGAGGAAGAAAACACATACCTTCGGTCCATCTTGAGCTGGGTGTCTTGTCGAGAGCCACAGTTGGGGATGATGCTTAGCCAATGCAAAAGGGCTGGCAACACGGGAGTAGGCTTTGCTATAGGTGGGAAGGAGGATAGCTTGTTCGGTAAGATTGGTGAGTGCAGTGGTTTGAGCGAGAGTGAGAAACCCACCACAACTCCCAAGCTTACCAAGATCACTCCACCTAAGCCTACCAACCCCTCTGAGTTTCCTATGAGAGATGGTGTGTTTGAAGAGCCACCCAAAACCACTCCACAGAAGCAAGTGTGGATTGCAAAACCGAACCATCTTCGCAACCCACTTGACACACTGTCAGACATCTCTTGTGATCCCCTTCCTAAGAAAGCTAGAGCCACCCAACCCAACAAGAGAGTGCCTACCAAGAGTGTGGTGGGGTACCATTGTGAGTATTGTGAGCGGGATGGGCATTTGGCTGAGTTTTGCTTTAGGAGGAAGAGAGATGATCGAAGGCAGATTGAGTTGAACAATCGGGACATGTGCCAGCCACAAGTTGTGGTGCGTGAACCGAAGGTTCAGAGGTGCACTTCTAGGCCAAAGGTACACTGCCTCAAGGTGCTAGGCCTCAGGAGGCGAGACCACGTGGTGGTCGTGCCCGGTGGGGTACCGGTCGTGACCCATATGACTACGGGCCTCATGGCGGTGGCTTTACTCCATCCTTCTCTAGCGGACAGCGTTTTCCCTATCGTGGTGATCGCTATCCCTCCGTGGGGCAGGAGATGTTTAGTTTTTTTCCTAACTCATTCTTTGGGCAAGTGGGACAACACTGGTATCCTTCACAGTTTACTAACCCCAGTGTTGGTCCGTTTGCTCACCCTATGTCTTTTTATTGATGTAAGAAGGAGGACTGGAGGAGACTTGGCTTGTGGATTCTGGATGCTCACGCCATTTGACCGGAAGTGCCAAGTGGTTCTCCAGCCTCGACCCCGTGCACCACACCGAGTATATCACATTCGGGGACAAGAGTAAAGGTAAAGTTGTCTCCCGAGGGTCGATCCGAGTGAACTCTTCTTTTGTCATCAAGGATGTTGCTTTGGTTGCGAATTTGCATTTTAACCTTCTTTCGGTTTCGCAACTCCTTGATGATGGTTTTGAAGTGAGTTTCAAGCCTAATCTCTCTTGGATATTGGACTCTCGTGGTGAGCTTGTTTGCCGGATTTTACCCTTCGGGAAGGTTTTTCGTGCGGATTTTTCTATCTCTTCCGGACCTTCTCATTGTCTTCTTGCCAGTTCTTCTTCCGAGCTTTGGAAGTGGCATAGGAGATTGGAACATTTGAGTTTTGACTTGCTTTCAAGGCTTAGCTCATGGACCTTATCCAAGGATTGCCAAAGCTAAAGTTCAAGAAGGATTTGGTTTGCCATCCATGCAGGCATGGCAAGATGGTTGCTGCTTTTTATCCTCCTGTGACTGAGATCATGACCACTCGACCCGGCGAGCTCTTACACATGGACATAGTTGGTCCAGCTCGGGTCAGGTTGGAAGGAGGGAAGTGGTATGTTGTTGTAGTCGTTGATGACCACTCGAGGTACTCTTGGTGTTCTTTTTGGAGAGTAAGGATGAGGCTTTTCCACTTGTTCAAGATCTGATTTTGAGATTGCAAAATGTGATACCTAAGAATGCCATGAGAGCTATCCACAGTGACAATGGCACGGAATTCAAGAATGCTCAATTTGCAACTCTTTGCTCTTCTTTGGGTCTCGATCACCAGTTTTCCTCACCTCACACTCCCCAGCAGAACGGTGTTGTTGAGCGCAAGAATCGGACCCTTGTTGAGATGGCCAGAACGATGCTCGATGAGCATAGGACTCCTAGGCGGTATTGGGCTAAGGCACTCAGTTCTGCTTGCTATGTTTTCAATCGCATTTTCTCCGAGCTTTCAAGAAGAAGACTTCTTATGAGTTGCGATTTGGAAGACCACCCAAGGTAAGTCACCTACGGGTGTTTGGGTGCAGGTGCTTCATCCTCAAAAAGGGCGGTAAGTTGGATAAATTTGAATCACGGTTTTCTAACGGTATCTTTCTGGGTTATTCTACTCACTCTCGTGCTTATCGCGCACTTAACCTTGAGACTAACTGAGTGATGGAGACTTGTGAGATTACCTTTGATGAGACTATGCCCTGTGTTTCCACTGTTTTTGAGCTTGCAGGTGATGATGAGGTGAACACCAGCATCTTTGTGGAGGAGGAGCAGGATGATGCCGATTGGGGTGATCCCGAGCCAACTCCACTAGCTGCCCCCGTCGAACCTGCGACGTCTACTTCGGCTCATGGTCCCGACCTGACTACTTCCTCTACATGGGGGCCGTTCAAGCAGCTTCCTCAATCCGTGCTCGTTGCACCTGAGGGAGCTCCAGCTGCTGTCAAGGGGGAGCCACTTCGTTCAGGCAGGCTCCCCGCCACATCTAGCAGCAGCACCCGCCGGAGAACATCATCGGCGACATTGACCGTCGAGTCACGCGGTCGAGGTCTTATATCTCTCACTTTGCTCATTCGGCTTTTGTCGCTTCTTTTGAGCCCCGAGATGTTGGACACGCTTTGATGGATCTGGATTGGGTTAATGCCATGCATGAGGAGTTAGAAAACTTTGAGCGAAACCGTGTTTGGGTCTTAATTCCTCCACCATCTAGTTGCCACCCCATAGGTACCAAATGGGTTTTCAAAAATAAACAAAGTAAAGATGGGGTAGTAGTGCGCAACAAGGCTAGGTTGGTAGCTCAAGGCTTTTGTCAAAAGGAGGGAATAGACTATGAGGAAACCTTTGCTCTCGTAGCTCGTTTAGAAGCCATTAGAATCCTTCTAGCTTTTGCGGCTTCTAAGGGTTTTAAACTTTTTCAAATGGACGTTAAAACTGCTTTCTTAAACGGCTACATAGAGGAGGAAGTTTATGTTAAACAACCTCCTGGTTTCAAAAATCCCAAGTTTCCAAACCATGTTTTTAAACTTCACAAAGCTTTGTATGGTTTGCAAGAAGCACCTAGAGCATGGTATGATAGGATAAAACCCTTTTTGCTTGCTAAGGGCTTTAAAATGGGATCGGTAGATAAGACGTTGTTTCTCCTCAAGCAAGGCAAAGACACCCTCCTTGTCCAAATATACGTGGATGATATCATCTTTGGTGGTTCTTCTCATGCTCTTGTTGCCAAGTTTGCAGATCTTATGAGCAGGGAATTTGAGATGAGCATGATGGGAGAGTTGACTTTCTTTCTCGGGTTGCAAATCAAGAAAACCTGGGAAGGGACATTCATGCACCAAGGCAAGTACACGAAGGATATCTTGAAGAAGTTTGACATGGGTGAGGCAAAGCCTCTTTCGACGCCAATGTAGACTACGACTGCCTTGGATGCGGACGAGGAAGGAGAGGGGGTGGACCAGACGGAGTACCGAAGCATGATCGGGTCGCTTCTGTACTTGACAGCGACTCAACCGGACATTCAGTTCGTCGTCTGCTTGTGTGCACGCTTTCAGGCGTCCCCACGGACTTCGCACAAGTAGGCGGTGAAACGCATAATGAGGTACTTATGTTTCACTCCAGAATTTGGTCTTTGGTTTTCCACCTCTTCGTCTCTTGAGCTTTGTGGTTATTCTGACGTCGACTTTGCCGGATGCCGTCTTGATCGGAAGTCCACTTCTGGGACTTGCCAGTTTCTCGGGTCTTCTTTGGTTTCTTGGTCTTCTCCCAAGCAATCTAGCGTGGCACAATCGATGTGCGAAGCTGAGTACGTTGCCGCGGCTAGTTGTTGCTCTCAGTTGATTTGGATGATTGCCACTTTGAAAGACTTCGGTCTTCAGCTTACTAAGGTGCCTCTGCTTTGCGATAGCACGAGTGCAATTAGTGTGGCCAAAAATCCCGTGCTTCATTCAAAGACCAAGCACATTGAGGTTCGCTTTCATTTCTTGGGAGATCATTATGAGAAGGGCGACATTGACCTCTGGCATGTCGAGACCCAAAACCAGCTTGCGGATATTCTCACGAAGCCTTTGGATCAAGCTGCGTTTTTTCGCCTTCAGGGCGAGTTGGGTGTTTGCTTTCCTTTTTAGAGGAGGAAAGTTTTGTGTTTCATAGTTCTTTTTGGTTCTTTTTGTCTTTTCTTTGTCCTTCTTCTAAATTGGTGTCTTGTTAGTGTTAGTTGGTGTCATTGCATTGTGCATCTCATTTGCAGTTGTGACATAGTTCATTTCAAGCTTCATACTTATAGCCGATATAATGAATCTATGCTCTGTTTGAGGTGCATTATGTGTTTATGGTGTTGCCTAACTTAGACTATTTTTGATGTATATGATATGCAATAGAGATAAGTTAGAAAATCTTTAAACTGAATTTAAATTCCCCATGTCACCTCTGAAATGGCACTAGCATGTGTAGGCTTTTGAAGATCCTTCTTGGCTGTCTTCTATATAGCTTGTACCTATGGCTCTTCATTGTTTCATTCACTACCTTTGAGCACCATGCTTAATATCTAAAATGAAATTCCTCTTTGTTTTGTGAATTGGAAAGATCGAGTTGGGTCTTCATTGTGAGCACTTCACCGTGTGTTCGAGACTGCTTCCCATGTGGGTTGATACTTGAGCGGTGTCGTGTATGACCAAAACCGGTGTGTCAAGTCCTTTGACTTCGCCCGGTTGGTAAGCAGTGGCATCATCTTGCTTACAACCACTCGCATACAACTTGTAATGTGCCTAAAACTAAAATTGGCTGCAAAACTCTGAAATTTGGAAAATTCATTTAGTTGGGTCATTGGCTTGTTGTATGAACTTTGCTAAGGGATAGTGTTACTTGCTTTACATGAGACTGCTTTGAGATAAATCCTATCTTGTTTTCCATGTCTAGCTGTCTCTAGGAGGTGATACCCTTTCTTTGCTCTCACATGATATGCTCTCTAAAATAGCTTCTAAAGTGATCTTAAGCTCAACTTGAGTCTTTGTTGGGCACATAGAGCTTTTCCTATTCTCACAGGATCACATCACTTAGAGCATCTATTCATTGTCATAGCTCTAAGTATGAAGCTTTTGCACTCATTTTGCATTTCATGGCATTTGTAGCCGGATCTTGAGTTGTTGATGTTTGATGAGCTACATGTGTCAACAAGGGGGAGAGATGTGCATTTCATTCCATTTTCAGTCATCTACTTCCAAGGGGGAGAAAGATTGCATCTCTTTTGGTTTCATTGGTTTAGAGCTTCTTTGGTCAAGGGGGAGTTTTGTGTGCTTCTTTTGCCCTACGGAGCTCATTTGGTATCTTGAGTGTGCTTTTTCCTAGGGGGAGCTTTTGCTAGATGTGTTGAGCCTTTGCCTCTTCTGGAGGGTCTAGCTTGCTTTGGTGGCTCCGATAGGTTTCGAGTGCTTCTTGAGCATTAAGTGTTTTAATTGGTATCTTTGGAGTTACCTTGGTGTTTCAATTGGCATTCTGAGCTTTGAGAGTTGTGTTTGGTATTTTGGACTTGCTAGCGGTGTTGAGCTCGTTTTTGTGCCCCTTCTTGAGGGCTAGCTTTGTTTTGCTTGGTTGCGTCGAACCGTTGCACATGTCTTTGGGAACCAAGTTTTGGACTCATTTTTGCTTCTCTCAAGTGACCCCGTTTTGGCTTTCTTAGCTTTTTGGTCATTTAGAGAGCTTTACCTTGTGGCTCAAATCTGAAATGCACTTGTGTTGACAATGCACTCATCAAGGGGGAGATTGCGAACACATGGTGGATAAGTACCTATGTATGTTCAGTTTTGATGATGAGTGATTGACCAACATGTGAGTGTTTCAGTTTGAGTGGCTTAACCTAACCTCTGCGAAAGCAGAAACATGTGCTTGTCTATCGGCTTGTGGTGTGCAGGTGCTATGCCTTGTGACAGTGGTCAATGGCATGGAGAAGGTCGAGTAGATGCTTGTTGTGTCGATGGACCGAAAGCGGTGAAGGGCGGAAGCGGGGCTCAGACTGAGGGACCATGGGCGCTGGCGGACTAGCTGTGGTGGCTAGTACTTGACACTGGCGAGTGCGAGAAGACATGGAGGTAGACCGAGTTGACCAAGTAAAGACAGTGGACGCGCGAGTCGAGCGGAGGCTCAGGGGACTCGGAGTCCGACTGGGTGAAGGCAAGGTGGCTCGCGTCGAGTGGTTTGGTGGTTTGGGCCTCAAAACCATCCACGTCGGTTTCCGAGTTTGGGCCGCAAAACTCGGGGTTCGGTAGTTGAGCCCAAAGCTACCGGTGGCGGGTTTCCTGGGTTTGGGCCTCAAAACCTAGGTGGAGCTTCCGAGGAAGTGGGGATAGGATGTGGTGGAATCCTGGAGGTTGCGTCGAGGCGACGGCAACTCCCGGCAGGAAGCAGGGCCGTCCATTCAAATGAGTGGCTGAGAGTTACCGACTTGGATTACAATGTCTTAGGGCTAGGTAATTCAGTCTTGTATCTAGGGGGGTCTTTGGGAAATAGCCAAAGCCTCGTTAAATAGAGGATGAAGGGGTATCCTCATCCTATCTCTTGAACCCTAATCACTTTTCCCCAACTCTCTCTCTCTCTACCCTCTCCCTAGTTCATGAGATCCCTAGGTTGTTTCCACCAACCTTTGTAAGAAATTGAGATCGTTGCGAGGAACCTTCGTTAGCCATGGCAACGTTGTTTACGTGATCGTGTCCCACGTTTTTGCTAGTGTTCTTCTTTTTTGCTTTTGCTCTCTCTTTTTCCCAAGATGAGAATTCTTGTTTGAGAGAAGCTTTGCAAATTCCGTTTGAACCAAGTTCTTAGTACTAGTGAGGAGCAACATTGCGACGAAGGAATTTTTCCTAAAACCTCACGAGTATGCAGATCGGGCAATTTCTTTGCGGTGTTCTTCATTCTTGAGTTTCTCCCCCAAATCCTTTGTTTTCCTTAAATCCGAACCAAATCGAGCGATGATTTCTTCAGGATAGCTCCTCCATAGCACTAGAATCATGCCTACCAAGTTGGGTTGCTAGTGGAGATCATTTGGTTAGGATTTGGGAACATTTGGCAGAGAGAAAAACAATTTTTGCTTTTCCTACGTTCTACTCGGGGGCATTGGACGCTCCGTCGAGAGGCGCCGGACACTAGGTCGTGCTGACGTCAGCGTCCATCGCTCGCTGTGTCTGTGCAAGTTAAGTTGGCACCGGACGCTCGCCATCGTCTGTCAACCACACGCCAGACGCATCCGTCGGTTTTGAGAATTGTAGAGCTCTCTGTTCTTTTGCGTCAGTCGCTCAGCAGCGTCCGTTGGGGTACCTCCAGACACATTCGTCGACTGGAGGAACTCTCTATTTCTTCTCCGTGTGTTTTGTGTCAGACGCGTCCGTCGCCTGACTGACCTCACGGGTTGCTCTCTGTTCTTGCGTTGGACGCTCGGCTTCAGCGTCCGTTGCCCAGCTTCTCAGCGTCCGTCGGCTGCAGTTTCTGTTGTTTTGCCTCAGGTTCTTGCCTCTTTTCATAGGGGTCGAGAACTTGGTTTTCGGGGTTTCCGGTGAGTTTTGCTCCACTCCCGGTGAGATCTCGTTACTCGGTTGTGCACCCAGTAACTGGGTTTGGTTTTTGGGAAGAGTGGCCCGAATATTTCGAAAGAAATTTGAGGCTCCCATTCACCCCTCTGGTCGCCGTTCTCGGTCCTTCACACGATCATATCTTACGCTGCATGATTATTGTCAAATTGCATCTGGAGATCTTGCTCCATGAAAGCGAGCATAAGGAAATCCACTTCAAGATCAGGATCACATGCTTTCTTGTAACAGTTTTCTGGTAATGGGGTGTCTAGAACATCTTCCTTTTTCTCAGCTCTGAGAACGGTTGCGGATCCAATCCGCATAGTTTGTTCCATTCAACTTATCTTTCCAAAGAATTGAATGCAAAGTAAATGGTTGATTATTGGGAGCCATCTATAACAAAAGTAATGCAAAATACTAAGACAATGTATCCATAATAGAGTAAATCATATTAAACTTTTATAGAATTGTCGGTGTTATGACCCGGGGGTCAAGACCACCAACGAGTAAATTTGTATATCGCGTGCTCCCTCTCTCAGACGTGATGCAAGATGGACACAAGATTTATCCTGGTTCGGGCAAAGAAGGCCCTACGTCCAGCGGAGGGAGGATGACTTGTATTATCTCGCACCCAAAGTGTGCTCGTACAGGGGGGTACAAGCTGTGTTACACGGAGTCGGCCACCCGAGGAGTCGATCGAGCGGCGCGGTGTGTGTGTGAGGTGTGGTCTAGGGTGCATGAGAACCAAAGTCGGATCAGAGTCCTAGACAAAGTGGGAGCCGACCGAGAGAGACTCCAACCTCCTCTTGAAATCGGGAGAAAGAAGAAGTCCCCTCACTCTACCTTGGCGTCCCCCTTTTATAGACCAAGGGGGAGACTCGAGGGTACAGGGTCCTAACAGTAGAAGTATGGGCGGCGCATCCACGGCACAGTGTTGGTGAAGAGACATCGAGCACTGTGGCGGCGTGGTCTTCCCGTACTTCAGGCGTCCCCGGTCGTGGTATCAGTAGAAGTCGTCGCAGTGCAGTGTCCGCAGGCGGGCACGAGTCCCACGGCCGAAGCGGGACGGGGCGGATGGGACGTCTTCCGTACCGGAGTTGTTGAAGAGGAGGGAGTCGAGCCCCCGGTCGAGGGGGGAGGTCGAGCCCCGTATGATTCTGTCACGTTCCCGATGTCGTCGTCGAGGGTCGCACTGTTCACTTTCCGAGGGGTACTGTAGAAGTCCGTTCTCGCATAGTGGCGGCAGTGGCGGCACAGTTGACGGGAGTCGGGGACTGGACGGGGAGTTGGCGGATTTGACAGTGGACGCAGGCGCCCATGTCGTCAGGTGGGTTTACTTTTACCCCTGCCGGAGTGGTTGGGTTAATTGAGCCCTCGTCCGTCGACGGCGCTGGGAAGGTCGAGGCGTCGACAGGTCGAGGAGGTCGAAGTCGAGGTAGAGGTAGGGGGGTCGTTCGTTTGACCCCCCGTCCGCCGTCGAGGTGGAGCCAGGGGGTCGTTCGTTCGACCCCTCGTCCGTCATCGAGGTAGAGCCAGGGGTCGTTCGCCCGACCCCTCGTCCGTCGTCGAGGTAGAGCCGGGGGGTCGTTCGCCCGACCCCTCGTCCGTCGTCGAGGTAGAGCCGGGCCAGCGGCTGGTTTCCACAGTCGGTGTAGCGGGGGCCTTCGATTGATGGGCCGCGTCTTACCGAACAGTAGGCTGATCCTCGCCTTAAAAATGGTTGCTATGTTTAGCGTTAATTTATCGAAGGGTTTAGGGTACCCCTTACCTTCGTACCCGACAGTAGCCCCCGAGGCCCCAGAGGAGTGATTTAGAACTCCTCTAGGGGCTATGACACGCGTTTCTCGGGGGAGTAAGAATTGTCCGGAGGTTTTATCCTCGGCTTGCAGGGTTAGTGAGGAATCCGATTCTCCGGGCGGTGCGCGCGAGCGCACCCCGCGGGGGTAGCCCCCGAGGCCCCAGAGGAGTGATTTAGAACTCCTCTGGGGGCTAAAATACATTATGTAGTGGGGTCTTTAACGGATACCTGGAGACGCGGCACCCTGTCGAGGGGTCGATCCCGTTCCTTTTCCCGCAAAGAGAAGTGTTCGAGGGCGGCTGTCGAACCCTACCGAGGGCCAGCCTTCGCTCCCTCGAGCACTACTGGAGTCAGAGCGCCCCGCCCAAGAGGTCGACTCTGTTTGCCAGGTTACGAGTTTTCGATCGTCTTTCGTCGAGGGGTGTCGTGCGTAGTCGGGCCCTCGAGCCCTCGAATGGCTAGGCCTTCACTACCTCATAGCGTCCTTCCCACGGATCCTTTCGCTCGGATCGTGGGGTGAAGAGCATCAAGCTATCCTCGTTAGGACGACGAGCCCGAAGTCTTCGGTGAGCTGTTCTCGGGCATGAGTCCATTAGAAATGGTGCCCTGTACGGGTAAAAATCCGAGTGAGAACTCGACCCTGTTCGATAGGGATCGACTAGTGGCCCGGAGGCGTTCTCATTGTTAAGCAAGCCGTACGGCTCACTAAGCACGACCATATGGACCACCAAGGTGCCAACCCCGTTCGATAGGAGTTGGTGGCTCGATGCCTCCCAGCGTAGGGATCCTTAGGTGTTCCTAGGTATGCCTCGGATATGTCCCAGGGAGCCTCGAGAGTTCGTTCTCGAGGCTCTGGGGGCATCCCTGACTCGTGTACTCGAGGTCGGCTGTCGAACTCCGTTCGTGGAGCCAGCCTTCGCTCCCTCAAGATTTGGGGGTGGACCAGAGTCCAATAACCATGGGTCCTTCCTGACCTCAGGTACTCGAGGGCGGCTGTCGAACCCTATGTAAGGGCTAGCCTTCGCTCCCTCAAGATTTGACGGATGGTTCGTCATCCGACGCTATCCTCAGGAGGAGGAGTCCGACCTTGTGGACCGCCGAGGGGAAAAGCAGGTGGTTGTTGTATTGAACTTGGGGACATACCTGTGTCGGAGCTCTCGAGGGAGGCTGTCGAACCCCCGGACGGGCCAGCCTTTATCCATTCGAGGCCATGTACGATCTGCAGTTGACGACCCGAGGCCCTTGTCAGGCCTCGAGCACTCGAGGGGGGCTATCGAGCCCGTTCGTAGGCCGGCCTTTGTCCCCTTGAGATTTTGGGGGTGGACCGAGGTCCTAACCCGAGGTCATTTCTGGCCTCGGGCACTCGAGGGTAGCTGTCGAACCCTCTTTTGAGGGCCAGCTCTCGCTGCCTCAAGATTCCTTACCCTTGAAGACGACGTTTCCAGCCGCGCGCCTTTTTAGGCGGTGTCCGTTCGGCGCAATAGTGCGGTTACAACGCGGAGTGTGGTGCGGAACCCGATGATGGGACGTTACGCCTTATCCTGGAGGGAATACGAGGAAGGAAGTACAGGCAAATTAAATGCGGAGATTCTCTTGCCTGTGCCAGATCCGTCCGTTGGCCTCCCGCATATAAATAGTGAGGGCGAGGCGTCCGGTGCCCTTTAAGCGCACTTGCCTTCCCCGCCTCCTTGCCTTCGTCTTCCTCGCCTTCCTCTCTCTGCCTCTGCCTTAGGCGTCCCGCGAGCAGGAAATCTGCGCGAGTGAGAGAGAAAGAGAAAGATAGGGAACGTACCCTCCGCCTCCAAGCCCGAGCAAACCACCGTTCCCATGGCCACTTTCTAGCTCTTCGGCGCCGAAGCCTGGCCTGCTTCCTTGGTCCGCCAGTCGTATCTGGAGGGGTTGGTGGAGAGCGGGCTTCTCCGGCCCGTTACCTCGACGGAGAGGCCGGAGTGGATAGCTCCGCCGCCGGACCACGCCAAGCCCAACCCGCCGGAGGGGTACGTGGTGTCGCTCGAGGCCTTCCACCGGGCGGGACTGGGGGTCCCACCCAGTTGCTTCCTGCACGCGCTCCTCTACCACTATGAAGTGGAGCTCCAGCACCTCACTCCCAACGGCGTCAGCCAGGCGGCGGTCTTCGCCGCGGTGTGCGAGGGCTACCTGGGGATCAAGCCACATTGGGATCTGTGGATCCACATCTTCAAGGCCAACCTCTTCACCGCCTCGGTCAGCAAGGGCGTCCATCGGGAGGTCAGGGCCGGAGGCTGCAGCATCTACGCCAGGCGGTCTGAGCTTTGGCTCCCGGCGAACCCCTCATCGAGCCACTCCGGGTGGCATTCAGGGTGGTTCTACCTGAGGAACGACGACGGTCTGCTCCCAGCGTACACCGGGAGGACACTCAACGCCGTGCCCGAGTGCTGGAGGTACGGTGTCGCGACGGACAAGCAGAAGCATCTCAAGGGCCAGCTGGACGCGCTCAGGCGTCTGAAGGAGAGGGGCCTTACCGCGGAGATCGCTGCGTCGGTGTTCCACCGACGGCGGGTTCTGCCGCTGATGGCTCGACCCCTCCGCCTCGACGAGATGGGTCCGGGGGTCGATCTATCAGGGTGCCGCCTCGTCGAGGAAGAGTTGACCCCGGACCGGGTGGTCAGCCGCGTCCGCCGCTTTTTCGCGGGGGGGTTCGCCCCCAAGGACATCGCGAAGGTCCCCATGAAGCCGGACGAGGGCTTCTATGAGCTGGTAAGACCCTTTCCTTCAGTTTAAGTCCTCGCACCCGCCCCTTCCGTCCTTTCTACTTGTTCTCTGCCCCCTTGCATCCCGCAGGGGAATGTGTCCTACAAGCGCTCGCGTCCGCTGGTGCCGGAGGACCGGGCCACGAGGGAGGCGAACCGCCTTCGCGCGGAGAAGCAAAAGTCTGACAAGGACAAGAAAAAGAAGAAGACGGCCAAGAAGGCTCTAGAGAAAGAGCAGAGAAAGCAGCGCCGGGCCCAACAGAGGCGGTTGGGCCTCGATGAGGAGCTATCGCCCTCGGAAGAGGAGGACGAGGAGGAGGACGAGGAGGTGGGCGAGGAGGAAGAGGAGACGGCACCTGAGCAGGCGGCCGTTGCTACTGGTGGAGAGGGGGGGGTCGACCTCGAAGTCGGCCCCCTCTGTTGAAGTTGGGCCACGGGCGGAGCGCCCCGTGGCCTCGAAAGAAGTCACGCCGCGGCAGACGCGGTCGCAGACACCGCGGCCCTCGTCGGGGGGTTGATCGAGCGAGCCCCCGACGCCCGCTGCGTCGAGCGCTCGGGTGCCGGGCCCGCCGGCGCATGTGGAGACCGGCAAGAGGCCGAAGGTGGTGCCGCCATCGAAGAGTCGATCGAGCGAGCCCCCGAAGCCCGCCACGTCGAGCGCGCGGCGTCGGACCCGTCGGCGCGGGTGGGGGCCAGCAAGAAGTCGACGGTGGCGCCGCCGGCCCCTGCTCGGGAGAAGGTGGCGAGTGCCGCCTCGACCCCCGCCCCCCAGGCAGTGGCGTCCTAGAGCTCGACCAGCCCGGCGGGCGCCGAGCCGAAGCGTCGGGCTCCGAGGGGGTAAGTCGAGTTCGTAGTTATTGTGCGTTTTTTTTCTTTTTTCGTCGGTGAGGACTTGTGCTTATTACCGCGTACGTGTTCCTTCTTTAGGTCGAAGCGCCGGCTGGGAGCTGCGCTCCCCTCCCTTGCTAAGAAGCTAAAGACGGGGGCCGTGGTGCAAGCAGCCGCCGAGGTTGGTCCGGCAGCCCCGCCCCCTTCGACAGTCGCCCCCGAGGCGGCACAGGCAGCCATGGCCCCGGAGGTGGCGGCGCGGGGGGAGGCGCAGGGGGCCTCGGCGTCTACCCAAACGGCGTAGGAGGCGGACCCGCCGGCGGTGGTAGCCGTCGAAGCGACGGTCGCGGCGCCTGCGCGGCCGTCAGAAGGGGTCGCGTCCGGCGCCCCGGGGGGCGCGGAGGTCCTGCCGACGGCGGTCGCGGGCCAGGAGGTGGAGGTGGTCGAGCCCCAGGCCCCCGCGGACGAGTGGGAGGCCCCGGCTCACCCGACGCCGGGGCGCTGGCCCGAGGGTCTGGTGGCGCTGGAGGCTCGACTCCGGCTCGAGCGCGTCGAGGGGACGCCCGTGCCAGCACAGAGCGGAATGTTGATGGAGTCCACCCCAGCCCAGGTGGACGAGATGGTGGCCGAGTTGGCGGACCCGGCGGAACTGGCCATCATCGCGGTCCCTCGGGCGGAGCCGGAGGTGGCTCGACCTCCCCCTGAGGTTGGGGGGCCGGCATCTCATGGTAAGTCGCACTTTGATTCGCTCGAGACGCGGTGGGTCTATCTCACTGGGCACTTACTTTTTTGAGCTCTTTATCGCGTGGGGCCGTCCTATCGGCCGGGATCTTCTTCCACCGGAGGCGACGGCTTGGCGGGGCCGTTGACGTCTTCGCGAGGTGGCGCCGAGGAGGAAGCCTCGCCCCTGTCTGATTACCAAGGAGGGGGGGACCTGCGCATTGGCGTCACCGGGCCGATGGAGCAGAGGATCGCCGCCCGCAGCGCGGCGTGGGGCCAGGAGGTTCTCGAGGTGGTGGACCCTCGAGACCCCGAGCGGGTCTTCCTCACGCTCGACGACCAGTCCGAGCTCCGACGGTGGGAGAACATCGAGGAGTACCGGGCCTTATTCGAACACTCGGTACGTCGCGCTGTGGAGGTCGCCGCCGCGGACATACGCGAGGGAATGGAGGTAGGTTCCGTTCTACCTTAGATTGTACTTTGAACTGCCTGGTTGCCGTTTGCTGACGATTTTCGTCTTTACCCTTGTCAGTCGCTGCGGGTGAGGTCGTACGAGAAGTCCCAGTACATTCCCCGGGTACAGGGGCAGCTCTCGACCCTCCACGCCTCTCTGGAGAAGGCGAGGGATGAGGCCGCTCGTGCGAAGGCGGAGGCGGCGGCTATCCGGAAGGATGCTGAGTCGAGGGTCGCCCATGCGAAGGCCGGCTACGAGGCTATCCAGAAGGAGGCCCGGGAGGCCTTGTCGTCGGCGCAGGCGAAGCTCGATGACGCCCTTCGGTCGACCATCGCCGTTGGGCAGGAGCGGGATGCCGCCGTCGAGGCCCAGCGCAAGGCCGTGGAGGAGGCCACCCGACTGAGGGGAGACCTCGACGCCGTCTCCCATGAGCGCGACGCTCTGGCCACCTCGGAGGAGAAGGCTCGGGCCCGTGCGACTTCCCTGGGCATGGTGGCGATGAAGCAGAGGGAGGCCCTCGGGAGGCATACAAGGCCGTCGAGGGTCTCGAGGCCCAAGTCAGGGACCAGTCCTCCGACCTTGACGCCACCCGCCACCAGCTCGAGGAGGCCGAGCAGGCCTACTCCGCCTTGGATGTGCAGGCCCAAGGTGAGTGTTTCGGGTGTTTGCGGGGTCTGTCCTGCCTCGACCCTTTTTCTGCTTTTGGGTTTTGACCGTTATGTGCTTGTTTCGACAGAGCTTGCGGAGGAGAATGCCCGTGCCCACAAGGACCTGGACAATCTTCAGGGCCTGCTGAGCACCGACGTGAACCTCAACGCGACGCTCTCGGCCGCCATCAACACCTTCTGCGACGACCTCTCAGTCGAGCCAGAGCCGGAGCTCGAGGGGGACGCTCGGGGGGAATCCTTGCTGCGCCGCTTCTACGCCATGACGCGGGGGGTGACGGAGAACGTCCGAGCCGCCCTGCATGTGGGGGTGAAGCGGCCCTCGCGGTCGTCAACTCCTTCTACGACGTGGATCTCAACCTCGTTGTCGACGGGTTCGCCACCGACCCGGATCTGACCGAGGAGCAGAACGACGCGAGGTGTCAGGAGCTGATGGACCACGCGGAGGTGCCCGGAGGCCAGCTGGCGAAACTCTTCGAGCCCGACGTGATCCCCTCGGCGGATGAGTAGCCCTCTGGAGATGTCGACGGGTAGTCGCGGGCCTGCGAGCCATATCTGGACAAAAAGGTCCATGTAATAGTTAGGCCACTGTACTGATACAATGCCAAGCCCCCGAGGGCTTTTTGTATATAATGCATTTTGATCGATGTGCACAGAGTCAATTTCATTTTTTCGAGCTTTCCCTGCTTTTCTTTGCCTGAGTCGACGCCTGTGAACTAAGTGTTCGACGCACGCTCTTATCCTTGGAAGGGGGGTGGCGAGTAGGGATACCGTAGCCCTGGGGCGTAGGTGAGTCCCTGACTCGACGGCACCCTCGACCCTTAGGGAACTCGAGGCGTCTTTACTTAGTTCAGAAGCGTACTCGAGGGAAGGAACGAGAGGGAGAGTCGAATTTCGAAAAACGTTCGAGTTTTTCGGAGACCTAGGAGGGGGGTGCCCCCCCTGTTAGCCCTCGAGGGAGGCTCGACTTTGCTGAGGCAAAGTCGAGGCTACCTTAGTGCTGTGGATGAGCTCATCTCGTTACTTCTACTTCTCGAGCTCTCTCTGCCTTTCTTTGCCTGAGTCGACGCCCGTGAACTTAAGTATTCGACGCACGCTCTTATCCCTGGAAGGGTGGTGGCGAGTAGGGATACCGTAGCCCTGGGGCGTAGGTGAGTCCCTAACTCGACGACACCCTCGACCCTTAGGGGGTTCGAGGCGCCTTTACCTAGTTACGAAGCGTGCTCGAGTCGAAGAACGAGAGGGGGTCGAGTTTTGAGAAAAAGCGTACGGGTTTTTTCGGGGACTTAGGAGGGGGTGCCCTTCCGCCAGCCCCCGAGGGGAGCTCGACTTTGTCCGGGCAAAGTCGAGGCTACCTTCGGGCTGCGAACAAACGTGAAATGTGTTTCGAGAACATTTTATTCATTCGAGAATTTGTACATAAATGCGGAAATGTACAAGGCCCTGGGGCCTCAGGGATAGAAGCGACGTAGCTGTTCGATGTTCCACGCGTTGGTGAAGAGCTCGCCCTTCTCGTTCTTCAGTTTGTAAGTGCCGGGGTTCAGCACCTCTGCCACGATGAAGGGCCGCTCCCAAGGTGGTGTCAGCTTGTGACGCCCCTTGCTGCTCTATCGACGGCGCAGAACGAGGTCGCCGACGTTGAGGTCCCTTTTGCGCACTTTTTTGTCGTGGTAGCATCGTAGCGTCTGCTAGTACTGGGCCGACTTGAAGAGGGCCATGTCACGAGCTTCCTCGAGCTGGTCGAGGGAGTCCTCTCGGGCTACTGTGTTGGCTTGCTCGTTGTAGGCTTTCAGTCGAGGGGACCCGTACTCGAGGTCGGTGGGGAGGACGGCCTCGGACCCATAGACCAAGAAGAACGGGGAGAACCCCGTGGCTCGACTCGGTGTCGTACGGAGACTCCATAGCACAGCGGGCAGCTCATCGACCCATCTCTTTCCATGTCTGTTGAGCCGGTCGAAGATCCTTGGCTTGAGGCCCTGCAAAACCATACCATTGGCACGCTCGACCTGACTGTTAGTTCGAGGGTGGGCAACTGCAGACCAATTCACCCTGATGTGGTGATCGTCACAGAAGTCCAGGAACTTTTGGCCGGTGAACTGCGTGCCATTGTCGGTGATGATGACGTTGGGGACCCCGAAGCGGTGGATGATGTCGGTGAAGAATAGCACGGCTTGCCGAGACTGGATGTTGGCGATGGGCCGAGCCTCGATCCACTTCGAGAACTTGTCAATAGCCACGAGAAGGTGAGTGTGCCCACCCTTGGTTTTTTTCAGGGGACCGACCATGTCGAGCCCCCATACTGCGAACGACCAAGTTATGGGTATCATCTGGAGAGCTTGGGCGTGTAGGTGGATCTGCCTGGCGTAGAATTGACATCCCTGGCATGATCGAATGAGTTTGGTGGCGTCGTTGACGGCTGTCAGCCAGTAGAAGCCTTGTCGAAAGGCGCTTCCTACCAGCGTTCTCGGCGCCGCGTGGTGGCCACAAGCCCCTGAGTGTAGGTCCTTTAGCAGTGCCCTCCCCTCCTTGAGGGTGAGGCAGCGTTGAAGTACACCCGACGGGCTGCGTCGATATAGCTCGCGGCTGTCCCCGTACAAGACGTAGGTTTTGGCACGTCGAGCTACTCGACGGGCTTCCGTGCGGTCTTCCGGGAGTTCGCCTCGCGTCAGGTACTCGAGGTAAGGAGCGTGCCAATCCGTCGGAGGGGTTGGCGTCTAGGCGGCCCCGTCGATCTCCATGACTTCTCCCCCGCCCGAGGGGGGATCGGTCGAGGGGGGTGGGTCGACCCCTTGCTCGAGGGCGGGAGCCCCCGAGCCTAGGTCGACGGATGGCGTGTGCAGATCCCTCGAGAAGATGTCGGGGGGGACCGTGCCTCGAGTAGATGCGATTTTAGCCAGCTCGTCGGCAGCTTCGTTGTACCGACGGGCTACGTGGTTGAGCTCGAGGCCATAGAACTTGTCCTCGAGCCTTCGGACCTCCTTGCAGTAGGCTTCCATCTTGGGATCGTGGCAGCTCGAGTCTTTCATCACTTGGTCGATCACCAACTGAGAGTCCCCTCGCACGTCGAGGCGTCGGACCCCGAGCTCGATGGCGATGCACAGGCCATTGACGAGGGCCTCGTACTCGGCGATGTTGTTGGAGGCGGGGAAGTGGAAGCGAATGACATATCGCATATGGACCCCTGAGGGTGATACGAATAGCAATCCTGCGCCTGCTCCCATCTTCATCAGTGATCCGTCAAAGTACATGGCCCAGAGCTCGCTCTGAACCTGCGCTGGGGGTAGTTGGATGTCGGTCCATTCTGCAACGAAATCTGCTAGTACCTGACTTGATAGCCTTCCGAGGGCGTAGGAGAGGGTCTCCCCCATGAGCTCGGCGGACCACTTGGCGATCCTTCCCGATGCCTCCCGGTTCTGGATTATCTCTCCGAGGGGGAACGAAGAAACAACAGTGACCGGATGGCCCAGGAAATAGTGTTTGAGCTTCCGCCGAGTGAGGACGACCGCGTACAGCAGCTTCTGGATGTGGGGGTACCTCGTCTTGGTTTCGTAAAGGACCTCACTCACGAAGTAGACAGGCCTCTGAACCGGCAGGGCGTGTCCTTTTTCCTCCCTCTCGACTACTATGACCGCGCTGACTACCTGCGTAGTCGCCGCGACATAGAGCAGGAGGGGCTCGGCCGGGCTCGGGGGGACCAAGACCGGGGGCGAGGTGAGCAAGGCCTTGAGTCTCGAGAGGGATTCCTCGGCTTCGGCGGTCCACGCGAAGTGTTCCGTCTTCTTTAGGAGTCGATAAAGGGGTAGGGCCTTTTCTCCGAGCCTCGAGATGAAGCGACTCAGGGCGGAAAGGCACCCAGTAACCCTTTGCACGCTCTTGAGGTCTTTGGTCGGGCCCATCCTCGTGATGGCGGTTACCTTCTCGGGATTGGCCTCGATGCCGCATTGGGAAACTATGTACCCCAAGAGCATGCCTCGAGGGACCCCGAAGACACACTTCTCAGGATTTAGTTTTATGCGGTTAGCCCTGAGGCACCCAAACGCAATCTCGAGGTCTCCGACTAGGTTTTTGATGGTTCTGGACTTGACCACGATGTCATCGACGTAGGCCTCGACGGTCGGCCCTATGTGTTTCCCGAAGACGTGGAGCATGCATCGCTGGTAGGTGGCCCCGGCGTTCCGTAAGCCGAAGGGCATGGTGAGGTAGCAAAACATGCCGAAGGGAGTGATGAAGGAGGTCGCGAGCTGATCGGACTCCTTCATCTTTATTTGGTGGTAGCCGGAATACGCATCAAGGAAGCAAAGGGTCTCACATCCCGAAGTGGAATCTACTATTTGGTCGATGCGAGGTAAAGGAAAAGGAACCTTAGGACATGCTTTATTTAAACTGGTGTAGTCTACACACATCCTATCCTTCCCATTCTTTTTCTTTACAAGCACGGGATTAGCTAACCACTCGGGATGATGTACCTCCTTGATGAATCCGGCCTTCAAAAGCTTGTCGACCTCCTCCCCGATGATCCTGCGCTTCTCCTCGTCGAAGCGGCGCAGGCGTTGCTTCACCGGCTTGGACCCGGCTCGGATGTCCAAGGAGTGCTCGGCGACTTCCCTCGGGATGCCCGGCATGTCCGAGGGACTCCATGCAAACACGTCGGCGTTCGCTCGGAGAAAGTTGACGAGCACGGCTTCCTATTTGGGCTCGAGGGTCGAGCGGGACGGTCTTTGTGTCCTCCGCCGGCTTGAAGTTTCTAGCGTGGCGTTTGGGGTCGGGGATCTCTCCGGACGAGTCATTGAGGGCCGCGAGGATAGCCGAATCCTCGCGGGCTTCGGCTTTTTCCACGCATTCGACGTCGCAGTTGTATGCGTGCTCGTAAGAGGTGTCGACGGTGATGAGCCCCGAGGGCCCCGGCATCTTGAGCTTGAGGTAGGTGTAGTTCGGGACCGCCATGAACTTGGCGTACCCCGGTCTACCGATGATGGCGTGGTAGGTGCCTCGCCACGCGACCACCTCGAAGGTCAGCTCTTCCTTTCGGAAGTTCGAGGGGACGCCGAAATAGACCGGTAGCTTGATGCGGCTGATCGGGAGTGCTTTCTTCCCCGGGGCGATTCCGTGGAACCCCCCCGCGCTGGGTAGGAGCATGGTCCTCGGGATCCCCAAGAGGTCGAGGGTCTCGGCGTAGATGATGTTGAGGCTGCTCCCCCCGTCCATGAGCACCTTGCTGAGGTGGGTGTTGAGGATGAACAGGCGGACGACGAGCGGGTAAACCCCTGCGTTGGGGATGTGCTCGGGGTGATCGTCCTGATCGAAGGTGATCGGCGTGTGGGACCAGTCGAGGTACCGTGGGGCCTGGGCCCGAACGGAAAAGACTTCTCGACGTTCCCTCTTGCGTTGGCGCGTGGTGAGGCGGGTCGAGGGTCCCCCGTAGATCATGTAGCAGTCGTGGATCTCGGGGAAGCCTCCCTTTTGAACATCGCCCCTGACGTGGATGTCACAGGGCGGGTCTTCCTTGCCGTCGTCTCTCCTGGGACCAGGAGGGACGAAGTGCCTTCGAAGCATGCGGCAATCCTCGAGGCGGTGGTTGGCCGGCCCCATATGGTAGGGGCAAGGCTCTTTCATCATCTTGTCGAAGACGCCCCCGTCGGGAGGGGGCCCTCGAGGCTTCCGCTTGTCCGCTGCAGCGACAAGGTCGTCGGGGTCGTCGTCGTGCTCGACGTTGGGCTCGACGTTGCGCTGGCCCGGTTGGTTTTTCTTCTTCTTCTTCTTCCGGCCGCCGTTGCCATCGTTGTTCCTCCTGGGCCCCTTGTTTCTTGTGGGCCTATCATCCGAGCCCCTGGGTTCATCCACGTTGCCCTCCCCCTTCGCTAGGGGAATCTGGAAGAATGCGCCAACGGCCTCCTCGCCAGCCGCGTAGTTGGCGATGACGTCCATGAGCTCGTTGGCGGTTTTGGGGATGTTTCGCCCCAATTCCCACACCAACTCTTTGCAGGTTGTCCCAGCGATGAACGCCGTGATGACCTCGTGGTCGGAAATGTGAGTCAGTGCGGTACGCTGCTTCGAGAATCGACGGGTGAAGGCGCGGAGGGTCTCTCCTGGTTTCTGCTTGCAGCTGCGAAGGTTCCAAGAGTTGCCCGGGCGCTCGTAGGTGCCTTTGAAGTTACCCTCGAAGATCCGAACCAGGTCGGACCAGTCCTGGATCAAGTCCGGGGGTAGCTCCTCGAGCCACCTTCGAGCGGTGTCGGAGAGGAACAGTGGGAGTTGCCGGATGATGACGAGGTCATCTTTGGCTCCACCCAGCTGGCATGCCAGCCTGAAGTCGGCAAGCCAGAGCTCCGGCTTGGTTTCGCCATTGTATTTGATCAGGCTGGTGGGTGGACGGAAACGCACGGGCAGGGGGGCCCGCCGGATAGTTCTTCCGAAGACTCGAGGCCCCGGTGGCTCCGGAGACTGACATCAGTCTTCGTCGCTGTCGTAGCGCCCGCCTCGGTGAGCGCTGTAGCCTCGAGCCTCAGCGTCGCCGTGTCGACGTCGATTGTTCACTCGAGGGGGGAGGTCGTCGACGAGGCGTTCCTGAACCGGTCGTGGCTCGACCCGGCCCTGGGCCGCCTTGTTCTGGTGGACAGAGGCCTCCCGATTTTGTCGAAGGGGCGCTGCTTGCCGCTCAGAGGCAGCCCCTCGACGCCTCGAGGCCGAGCTCTCCGCCTGCTGGACGGCCGCAGTCTGGAGTAGCCCCTGGATTTCCTCCCTGATACGTTGTGCCTGGGGGGTCGATGGCGCCGGCATGTCGCGGAGCAGCATCGTGGCTGCTACGACATTCTGGCTGGCACGGTTGAATACTCGGGGTTCGGCGTTCCCCTCCTCGACGATCTGCCGGTGGACCTCCCGGGCCCGCTCGCGAGCTCCTCCACCCTGTGGACGCCCTCGATCCCGCTCGAGGGCGTGTTCGAGCTGCTGAAGATGCAGGCGCTCCTCCTCGAGCTTGCTAAGAAGCTCTCAGACCTGCGTGATCTGGACATCGGGGGGTGGATCGGCTCTACGGGGACTTGGGGGAATGGCATCTCGAGGTGGTGTGGCGTTGGCCCCTCCCCCTTCTTCGGTGGCCGCGGTGTCGTCGACGTCGTCCTGGAGGGCGGTTTGCTCGTCGAGATGGAAGCACTCCCGGGTGGAGTCGTAACTCTCGTCGGGAGAGTCCGAGTCGAAGTCAGCATGGTAGAAGTGGGGGAAAAGCCTGCCCCTTTCTTCCTCCTCCAGGCGCCGCCGTAACGTGCCCCACGTACGGGGCAGTTCTGGCTCGCCCGGTGAAGGGGTGTTGACGGGATCGGCCGTCGCCCACGACGGCGTCCATGGAGACTCGTCGTATGTATGTACTCGCGTCCCTGCGAAAGCAGAGTAGAGTCCGGCATCATTGCGGAGCCCGTACGGAAACGGGTCACGCGGTGATGACGGGATCAAGGGTGTCGGAGAAGCCACAGGAGCCTCCAGGGATGATGACGTGGAAGAGCCGGAGTCCCATTCCGGGAGATGCACGCCCTCGACCCACAGGTGTGGGTCAAACGGACCCCTAGGGGAGGGGGCCGTGTCGCCAGCCAGGACCGAGGGGATGGCATCTGGCACCCCAGAATTTGCTCTACGGCGAGTGCGTCGAAGCCGCTCGCGCCTCCTCCTGATCGCAGGCTAGAGTCGCAAGCGGAGGGACCGTCGTCTGATCCTTGCTGGCTCCGGCGCAGCGGAGCTGCTGATGTCTAGGCCACGGGTGGAAGGAAAGACTATGAAGTCGCCCTGGTCCGTGGAAACGAACCCTAGACTACCGAACCAGATGACGGTGTTGAGCGGAAACGGTGGGATGGTGAAATCCATCTGAGAGAGTAGTTCGGAGTTGATCGACACGCGAATCCCCCTACCCGGCGCGCCAACTGTCGGTGTTATGACCCGGGGGTCAAGACCACCAACGAGTAAATTTGTATATCGCGTGCTCCCTCTCTCAGATGTGATGCAAGATGGACACAAGATTTATCCTAGTTCGGGCAAAGAAGGCCCTACGTCCAGCGGGGGGAGGATGACTTGTATTATCTCGCACCCAAAGCGTGCTCGTACAGGGGGGTACAAGCTGTGTTACACGAGTCGGCCACCCGAGGAGTCGATCGAGCGGCGCGGTGTGTGTGTGAGGCGTGGTCTAGGGTGCCTGAGAACCAAAGTCGGATCAGAGTCCTAGACGAAGTGGGAGCCGACCGAGAGAGACTCCAACCTCCTCTTGAAATCGGGAGAAAGAAGAAGTCCCCTCACTCTACCTTGGCGTCCCCCTTTTATAGACCAAGGGGGAGACTCGAGGGTACAGGGTCCTAACAGTAGAAGTATGGTCGGCGCATCCACGGCACAGTGTTGGCGAAGAGACATCGAGCACTGTGGCGGCGTGGTCTTCCCGTCCTTCAGGCGTCCCCGGTCGTGGCATCAGTAGAAGTCGTCGCAGTGCAGTGTCCGCAGGCGGGCACGAGTCCCACGACCGAAGCGGGACGGGGCGGATGGGACGTCTTCCGTACCGGAGTTGTTGAAGAGGAGGGGGTCGAGCCCCCGGTCGAGGGGGGAGGTCAAGCCCCGTATGATTCTGTCACGTTCCCGAAGTCGTCGTCGAGGGTCGCACTGTTCACTTTCCGAGGGGTACTGTAGAAGTCCGTTCTCGCGTAGTGGCGGCAGTGGCAGCACAGTTGACGGGAGTCGGGGACTGGACGGGGAGTTGGCGGATTTGACAGTGGACGCAGGCGCCCATGTCGTCAGGTGGGTTTACTTTTACCCATGCCGGAGTGGTTGGGTTAATTGAGCCCTCGTCCGTCGACGACGCTGGGAAGGTCGAGGCGTCGACAGGTCGAGGAGGTCGAAGTCGAGGTAGAGGTAGGGGGGTCGTTCGTTTGACCCCCCGTCCGCCGTCGAGGTGGAGCCGGGGGATCGTTCGTTCGACCCCTCGTCCGTCATCGAGGTAGAGCCGGGGGGTCGTTCGCCCGACCCCTCGTCCATCGTCGAGGTAGAGCCGGGGGGTCGTTCGCCCGACCCCTCGTCCGTCGTCGAGGTAGAGCCGGGCCAGCGGCTGGTTTCCGCAGTCGGTGTAGCGGGGGCCTTCGATTGATGGGCCGCGTCTTACCGAACAGTAGGCTGATCCTCGGCTTAAAAATGGTTGCTATGTTTAGAGTTAATTTATCGAAGGGTTTAGGGTACCCCTTACCTTCGTACCCGACAAGAATCTACTCCCACTAAAATCAATATCCCTCTATTGAAACTTAGTGATTCAAGACCCGCAACTAACAAATCGACTAGTGAGCTTTAGCATCACTGCTAGGCGACATGATAGATCGGTAAGCAACTCCTTGCTAATCATATCACAAATGACTCTTGTTGTTGGGTGGCATCTCCATGCTTGTGTTACCAACAGCTAATGCTTCAAGGTCCCTAACCATTAGGATAACCTTGTTCAAGTAACAAAACCTTCTGCATGTAAGTGTCCGACACGAACCTGGCTAGTCAAGGAAAATTAGTGGCACCCTAATTTCATAGACCTACCACCGATCGTACAAGACACGTGATAGTGCAAGGTTTGGGGAAGCATTAAAACTTAAACATTACTGAGGGATCGTTCTACTTCACTATCGCATATGTAGACAAAAAACAATTATCGCACGCGAAAGTAGAACATCGTAAGAACAACATAAACACATATTTGACTTGGTATAGCCCATTGTTCATTTGAGATCTCCATCTCAGTCAATTTGTTCATCATGGTGATCGCCATCTCCATGATTCATGCATTCCATCCTCCATGAAGAGTCCACCAAGACTATCTATCACTACCGTAATATAGTGAAAAGGAATTACATAGTCGTAGGATCATCACAGATTGGCATGCATGCCATTACATATGAATGGACAATATCTGTGGCTCCAGCCATATTGTCTTAATCATGACGTGCAAGCCATGAATTAATTACATACATGCATCACATACACACAAGGGCTATACCAATCATGAATACCTGCAAAACAGAGTTAACCGATTCCGACGTCTAAACTTAAAACGCCGAAAACTCAATTTTCTGGGCTGAATTTCACAAATATAATTTTCGCCAAAACTGCCAAAGGTTGTCGTCAACGAATGCGAAATTTTCCGGCACACGATTTTCGTTTAAGGTTTTTCTTGTTCTGAGGTCGTATGCAAACGTTATGGCCATTTTACCGAACAACACTTTTCTGCAAAATTCCCTCCGACGACGGATCCAATCCGCCGCCGCCTCCACATCTCATGCTCTTGGAACTTGACTTAGGTCCGATTCGATCAATCTTATTGATCTCCAACTTACCGTAATTGGATTTACATGTATCACTTAACTCGGATGGTGGAATCCCGACTGGTACGAGTAGATCATTACAATACCAACGGTTCAAGATCACGAACCATGATCATAGATTGATCCAAAATCATGCATATCTCCATATGCACACACCCGAATGTATAACGAGGCAACTAACGGCTCCGATACCACATAGGGTTATGAGGTTGCTACGGTAGCCAGAAAATTAAATTTTCTACCCCATAAACCAGGAATTAGTGCTAGTTATAGATCACGGGGTTACCACTAGACGCGTAGGTGCAGCGGAAGAGACTTGATGTAGTCGTGCGCGTCGCAGCAGTGTTGTGCAGTTGCGAGGTCATCCGTCTCAACGTCTCCTACACGCGGTTCATCCTTGTGCTCCAGATGCAGCACCTCCGAGGAATCCTACATGTGCAAAGAAGAACCGGCACGCCTCCGGACTGCTAGGTCCGCGAGGAGTACTAGGCGCGAGCGTGGGAAGGGCGACGGCGGCTGCCAAAGGATGTAAGTCTTACTCGCCCCGCGCCTCCCCTTGCTTATATAGGCGTCCTAATGAGCTCCCATGTTGGAGGCCCCATTAGCAACCCTAAACCTAGTCTAATTCGGGTCTAACCCGAATTAGGCTTCCAGCACCTTAAGCGTGCGACCCTATGGGCTCACGCATACATAGACATGGCCCAAGTACTCTTACTCGACCAATAGTTGATAGCGGCCTCTAGCAAGGCGTGTCAACTCCCATGCATGCGCTACGATCATATCAGACGAACCACCACAATACAATATACATGTTATTCATTTGCCTTACGATATTTGGTCCAACTCATGGGTTAACACTTAACCCAAGCACGACCATGCATTTCATGATCTAATCATTTGAGTAGTCCAGTGATATCTCTCTCATATGAAGAGTGGCAAATTCCATCTTGATTGACTATGTCTCACAACATGTTTCCCGACAAACCCGAAAGCCACCTTTATAACTACCCAGTCACGGAGTAGCGATTGGTAGTCCCTAAGTAGGTCGTTTCACATCTTGAGTACATACGACAATCTCAGGTCTAAGAACATAACGTACATGATGTGAATAGAGATAATATCATGTCGGGTTTGTCCAGCACCATGTCCTACATGTGCCAATATTATTAGTTTGACATCTCTATGTCCATGACTTGTGAAACATAGTCATCAACTAATAATATGCTGATCTAATATTCATGTGCGTTCTTGCACGAACTCTGATCAGGGACAACTTTAGAATAACCATACAAGTAAAAGAGTTTCACAAACAATTCACATAATTGCCAATCAATACAAGTTGTCTTTAATGGATATTCATTGAACTCATAACATGTCATGGATACAAGGAAGTACAATCATCTCTATGATTACCTCTAGGGCATACTCCCAACAGTTTCTGGCCCCAGCAATACATCTTCTTCCTCCTCTGACCCTTCACACTCCTTGTTTGCTTTGTCTTTGATTTCTGTGACAGAGGAGCAAGTGGAGGCTCTTGGAGATGACGAGGTGGCCCTAGTCATCACTAGGTTCTCACGGTTTCACAACAACCGTTTGAACCAACGACGTGGTGGCTCGGCCAAGGGGTTCTACCGTTGCAGTGATGAGGATCACTTCATCGCAAACTACCCCAAGAAAGTTGCGGGCAACTTCACCAAGCACAAGGAGAAGCGCGAGCACCACTTCGAGGACAAGCACAAGCCCAAGGGCAGATACCACCGAAGGTCCTCCAAGAAGGTGATCGACAAGGTGAAGGCCAAGCACCAAGCCTTCCTCGCCTCCCTTAGCGACATCGATGCCTCCTCCGACGGAGGTGCTTCCTCAAGCGATGATGAGTCGAAGGGAAAGGTTGAGGACAAGTTCAACGGCCTATGCTTCTACGCTGACGCCAAGCACGGTGGCTTTTGCACCATGGCGATTGAAGAAGGCACGGTCAGCAAGCGCAAGGATGGCCCCGACTACGACTACGACTCCGACACACCCGAGGTATCACCCACCATCGCATCCCTCTCTCTCGAGCTTGAGTCCCTGAACGACATGTTGATGAGTGAGGATGCTTTGCTCAAGCGTGCTGCTTGTGAGAGGAACAATTTTAAGGCGAAGTACATTAGTACACTTCATGAGCTAGAGTTTGCTAAGGCACAAGTGGTGGTTACCAAGGAGGTAGAGTGTGGTGCTTGCACCATTCACATGTCTAGTCTTGTCACTCTCTAGGACAAGTATGGAACTCTACTTGAGAAGGTCAGTGAGCTGAAGGCTAGGACTAGCTTACTTGGTGCGTGCAAGTCTTGCTTAGGCTTGCGTTCTGAGCTGGCACAGAAAGATGCTAGGTTTGCTGTGTTAGAGAAGGTCAGCTGAGATAGCACTAGAGAGTCGGATCGCTTTGAGGCTTTGGAGCTTGTGATCGCGTTGTGTAGACACGACAAGATGCGTACCAAGGAAGAAAACACATACCTTCCGTCCATCTTGAGCTGGGTGTCTTGCCGTGAGCCGCAATTGGGGATGATGCTTAGCCAATGCAAAAGGGCTGGCAGCACGGGAGTAGGTTTTGCTATAGGTGGGAAGGACAATAGCATGTTCGACAAGATCAGTGAGTGCAGTGATTTGATCGAGAATGAGAAACCCACCACAACTCCCAAGATTACCAAGATCACTCCACCTAAGCCTACCAACCCCTCTGAGTTTCCTGTGAGAGATGGTGTGTTTGAAGAGCCACCCAAAACAACTCCACAGAAGCAAGTGTGGATTGCCAAACCGAACCATCTTCGCAACCCACTTTACACAATGCCAGACATCTCTAGTGATCCCCTTCCTAAGAAAGCTAGAGCCACACAACCCAACAAGAGAGTGCCTACCAAGAGTGCGGTAAGGTAGCATTGTGAGTATTGTGAGCGGGATGGGCATTTGGCTGAGTTTTGCTATAGGAGGAAGAGAGATGATCGAAGGCAGTTTGAATTGAACAACTGAGACATGTACCACCCACCAGTTGGGGTGCGTGAACCGGAAGTTCAGAGGCGCACTACTAGGCCTAGAGGTACAATGCCTCAAGGTGCTAGGCCTCAGGAGGCGAGACCACGTTGTGGTCATACCCGGCGGGGTACCGGTCGTGACCCATACGGCTATGGGCCTCATGGCGGTGGCTTCACTCCACCCTTCTTTAGCGGACCATGTTTTCCCTATCATGGTGATCGCTATCCTCCCATGGGGCAGGAGATGTTTGGTTTTTCTCCTAACCCATTCTTTGGGCAAGTGGGACAACACAGGTATCCTTCACAGTTTACTAACCCTAGTGTTGGTCCGTTTGCTCACCCTATGTCTTTTTATTGATGTAGGAAGGAGGACTAGAGGAGACTTGGCTTGTGGATTCTAGATGCTCACGCCATATGACCGGAAGTGCCAAGTGGTTCTCCAGCCTCGACCCCGTGTGCGACACCGAGTATATCACATTCGGGGACAAGAGTAAAGGTAAGGTTGTCTCCCGGGGGTCCATCCGAGTCAATTCGTCTTTTGTCCTCAAGGATGTTGCTTTGGTTGCGAATTTACATTTTAACCTTCTATCGGTTTCGCAACTCCTTGACGACGGTTTTGAAGTGAGCTTTAAGCCAAACTTGTCTCAGATTTTGAACTCTCGTGGTGATCTTGTTTTCCGGATTTTACCCTTCGGGAAGTTTTTTCGTGCGAATTTTTCTATCTCTTCCGGACCTTCTCTTTGTCTTCTTGACGGTTCTTCTTCTGATCTTTGGAAGTGGCATAGGAGATTGGGACATTTGAGTTTTGACTTTCTTGCAAGGCTTAGCTCAATGAACCTTATCGAAGGATTGCCAAAGCTAATGTTCGAGAAGGATTTGGTTTGCTATCCTTGCAGGCATGGCAAGATGGTTGCCGCTTCCCATCCTCCTGTGACTGAGATCATGACCACTCGACCCGGCGAGCTCTTACACATGGACACAGTTGGTCCAGCTCGGGTTAGGTCGAAAGGAGGGAAGTGGTATGTGGTTATAGTCGTTGATGACTAGTAGAGATACTCTTGGGTGTTCTTTTTGGAGAGTAAGGATGAGACTTTTTCTTTGGTTCGAGATCTGATTTTGAGATTGCAAAATGAGTTACCTAAGAATGCCATGAGAGCTATCCGCAGTGACAATGGCACATAATTCAAGAATGCTCACTTTGCAACTCTTTGCTCTTCTTTGGGTCTCGATCACCAGTTTTCCTCACCTCACACTCCCTAGTAGAACGGTGTTGTTGAGTGCAAGAATCGGACCCATGATGAGATGGTCAGGACGATGCTCGATGAGCATAGGACTCCTTAAGAAAAATACTTCTTATGAGTTGTGATTTGGGAGACCACCCAAGGTAAGTCACCTACGGGTGTTTGGGTGCAAGTGTTTGATCCTCAAGAAGGGTGGTAAGTTGGACAAATTTGAGTCTCAGTCTTCTGACGATATCTTTCTTGGTTATTCTACTCACTCTCGTGCTTATCGTGCACTTAACCTTGAGACTAACCGAGTGATGGAGAGTGGAGACTTGTGAGATTACCTTCGATGAGACTATGCCCTGTGTTTCCACTGCTTTTGAGCTTACAGGTGATGATGAGGTGAACACTAGCATCTTTGTGGAGGAGGAGCAAGATGATGCCGATTGAGGTGATCCCGAGCCAACTCCACCGGCTGCCCCCAACAACCCTGCAACGTCTACTTCGGCTCACGGCCCCGACCCGACTACTTCCTCTACTTGGGGGCCGTTCGAGCAGCTTCCTCAGTCAGTGCCCGTTGCACCTGAGGGAGCTCCAGCTGCTGTTGAGGGGGAGGCCACTTTGTCCATGCAGGCTCCCTGCCACATTCAGCGGCAGCACCCGCCGGAGAACATCATCGGCGACATCGACCGTCGAGTCACGCGGTCTAGGTCCTATCTCTCTCACTTTGCTCATTTGGCTTTTGTCGCTTCTTTTGAGCCCCGAGATGTTGGACACACTTTGATGGATCCGGATTGGGTCAATGCCATGCATGAGGAGTTAGAAAACTTTGAGCAAAACCGCGTTTGGGTCTTAGTTCCTCCACCACCTAGTTGCCACCCGATAGGTACCAAATGGGTTTTCAAAAATAAACAAAGTGAGGATGGGGTGGTAGTGCGTAACAAGGCTAGTTTGGTAGCTCAAGGCTTTTGTCAAAAGGAGGGAATAGACTATGAGGAAACCTTTGCTCCCATAGCTCGTTTAGAAGCCATTAGAATACTTCTAGCTTTTGCGGCTTCTAAGGATTTCAAACTTTTTCAAATGGACGTTAAAAGTGCTTTCTTAAACGGCTAAATAGAGGAGGAAGTTTATGTTAAACAGCCTCCCGGTTTCAAAAATCCCAAGTTTCCAAACCATGTTTTTAAACTTCACAAAGCTTTGTATGGTTTGAAACAAGCCCCTAGAGCATGGTATGATAGACGGCGAACCTTCTTGCTAGATAAGGGTTTTTAAATGGGATCGGTAGATAAGACGTTGTTTCTCCTCAAGCAAGGCAAAGACACTCCTTGTCCAAATATACGTGGATGATATCATCTTTGGTGGTTCTTCTCATGCTCTTGTTGCCAAGTTTGCAGATCTTATGAGTAGGGAATTTGAGATGAGCATGATGGGAGAGTTGACTTTCTTTCTCGGGTTGCAAATCAAGCAAACCCGAGAAGGGACGTTTGTGCACCAAGGCAAGTACACGAAGGATATCTTGAAGAAGTCTGACATGGGTGAGGCAAAGCCTCTTTCGACGCCCATGTCGACTATGACTGCCTTGGATGCGGATGAGGAAAGAGAGGCGGTGGACCAGACAGAGTACAGCAACATGATCGGGTTGCTCATGTACCTGACAGCGACCCGGCCAGACATTTAGTGCTTGTGTGCTCGCTTTCAGGCGTCCCCGCGCACTTCGCACAAGCAGGCGGTGAAACACATCATGAGGTACTTGCGCTTCACTCCCGAATTTGGTCTTTGGTTTCCACCGCTTCCTCTCTTGTGTTTGCGGTTATTCTGATGCCGACTTTGTCGGTTGCCGTCTTGATCAGAAGTCCACTTCTGGGACTTGCCAGTATCTCGGGTCTTCTCTTGTGTCTTGGTCTTCTCGCAAATAGTCTACCGTGGCACAGTCGACGTGCAAAGCTGAGTACGTTGCCGCGGCTAGCTGTATCTCGCAATTACTTTCGATTATGCCAACTTTGAAGGATTTCGGTCTTGTGCTTACTAAGGTGCCTCTGCTTTGCGATAGCACGAGTGCAATTAGTGTGGCCAAAAATCCCGTGCTTCACTCTAAGACCAAGCACATTGATGTTCACTTTCACTTCTTGCGAGATCATTATGAGAAGGGCGACATTGACCTCCGGCATGTCGAGACCCACAACCAGCTTGCGGATATTCTCACAAAACCTTTGGATCAAACTGCGTTTTCGCACCTTCGGGACGAGTTGGGTGTTTGCTTCCCTTTTTAGTTGAGGGAAGCTCTTTGTGTATCATAGTTCTTTTTGGTTCTTATTTAGATTTTCTTTGACTTTCTTTCTTTTGGTGTCTTTTTAGTTGTTAATTGGTGGCAGTTTGCATTTTGCATCTCATTTGCATTTGTGACATAGTTCATTTTAAGCTTCATACCTATAGCCGATATAATGAATCTATGCTCTGTTTGAGGTGCTTTATGTGTCTATTGTGTTGCCTAACTTAGACTCTCTTTGATCTCATGATATGCAATAGAGCTAAGTTAGAAAAGCTTTAAAACAGAATTTAATTCCCCATGTCACCTCTGAAATGGCACTAGCATGTGTAGGCTTTTGAAGATCCTTCATTGACTTCATTTACTACCTTTGAGCACCATGATTAATATCTAAAATGAAATTGCTCTCTGTTTTGTGATTTGGAAAGATCGAGTTGGGTCTGCATTGTGAGCACTTCACCGTGTGTTCGAGACTGCTTCCCATATGGGTGGAACTTGAGCGGTGCCGTGTATGACCGAAACCGATGTGTCAAGTCCTTTGACTTCGCCCGGTTGGTAAGTGGCATCACCTTGCTTACAACCACTCGTATACAAGTTGAAATGTGCCTAAAACTGAAATTTGGCTGCAAAACTCTGAAACTTGAAAAATTCATTCAGTTGGGTCATTGGCTTGTTGTATGAACTTTGCTAGGGATAGTTCTACTTGCTATATATGAGATTGCTTTGAGATAGATCCTATCTTGTTTGCCATGTCTAGTTGTCTCTAGGAGGTGATACCCTTTCTCTGCTCTCACATGTAATGCTCTCTTAAATAGCTTCTAAAGTGATCTTAAGCTCAACTTGAGTCTTTGTTGGGCACGTAGAGCTTTTCCTATTCTCACAGGATCACATCACTTAGAGCATCTATTCATTGTCTTAGCTCTAAGTATGAAGCGTTTGCACTCATTTTGCATTTCATGGCATTTTTGGGTATCTCTTTGAGTTTTGAGCTTTTATGAGCTGCATGTGTCACTAAGGGGGGAGAAATGTGCATTTCATTCATTTTCATATTGAACAAAGAGGGAGAAAATGGTGCATTTTCATACTTGCATTAGTCAAGGGGGAGAAATTGGAAATTGTGGCCTTTTGAGCTTTGGTCCGCTTTGGTCCTTCAATTGGTATCTCTTTTGCGTACTTGGCTCAATTGGTATCTCTTTTGCATACTTGGCTCTTTTCACCCTTTCTTGGTATCTTGAGTGTGCATGTTCCCAGGGGGGCTTCTGCTAGATGTGTTGAGCCTTTGCCTCTTCTGGAGGGTCTAGCTTGCTTTGTTGGCTTTGACGGGTTTTGATGGCTCCTTGAGCATTACGGTGTTTTAATTGGTATCTTTTGAGCTCCCTTAGTGTTTCAATTGGTGTTCTAAGCGTTGAGAGCTGTGATTAGATTCTTGAACTTGCTAGCGGTATTAAGCCCGTTTTTCTGCCTCTTCTTGAGGGCTAGCTTTGATTTACTTGGTTACGTCGAGTTGTTGCCTGTGTCTTTGAGAACCAAGTTTTAGACTCGTTTTGCTTATCTCAAGTGACCCCGTTTTGGCTTTCTTAGCTTTTGGTCATTTGGAGAGCTTTACCTCGTGGCTCAAATCTGAAATGCACTTGTGTTTACAATGCACTAATCAAGGGGGAGATTGCGAACACATGGTGGATAAGTACCCATGTATGTTCAGCTTTGATGATGAGTGATTGACCAGCACTTGAGTGTTTCAGTTTGAGCGGTTTATTCTAACCCTTTGCGAAAGCAAATGTGTGACTGTCTATCGGCTTGTGGTGTGCAGGTACTATGCCTAGTGACAGTGGTCAATGGCATGGAGAAGGTCGAGTAGAGGCTTGTCGTGCCGATGGACTGAGAGCGGTGAAGGGCGGAAGCGGGGCTCGGACTGAGGGACCATGGGCGCCGACGGACTAGCTGTGGTGGCTAGTACTTGGCACCTGCGAGTGCAAGAAGACATGGAGGTAGACCAAGTCGACCGAGCCAAGACGGTGGACGAGCGGGTCGAGCGGAGGCTCATGGGACTCGGAGTCCGACCGGGCGAAGACAAGGTGGCTCGAGTCAAGCGGTTTGGTGGTTTGGGCCTCAAAACCATCCGAGGACAGTTTTCGAGTTTGGGCCTCAAAACTCGGGGTTCGGTAGTTGAGCCCAAAGCTACCGGTGGCAGGTTTCCTGGGTTTGGGCCTCAAAACCTAGGTGTAGCTTCCGAGGAAGCGGGGATGGCATGTGGCAGAATCCTGGAGGTTGCGTCGAGACAACGACAACTCCCGGCAGGAAGCGGGGCCATCCATTCAAAATGTGGGAGATATTTTCCAGACCTTGGACTACAATGCTTAGGCTAGGTAGTTCACTCAATGTATCTAGGGGGGTCTTTGGGAAATAGCCAAAGCCCGATAAGTAGGGGGTGAAGGGGTATCCCTCATCCTATCTCTTGAACCCTAATCATTTGCCCCAACTCTCTCTCTCTCTACCCTCTCTCTAGTTCATGAGATCTCTAGGTTGATTTCACCAACCTCTGTAAGAACTTGAGTTTGTTGTGAGGAATCGGAGGTCGTAACCTCCGTAAGCCATGGTGGCTTCGTTTCTTGATTGTGTCCACGTTTTGCTTGTGTTCTTCGGGTTTTGCTTTTGCTCCCTCTTTTTCCCGAGATGATTTCTCTTCGTAGGGAGTAGCTCTTGCAAATCCGTTTGAACCAAGTTGTTCATATTCGTGAGGAGCATCTTTGTATTGAAAGAATTTCCCTCAAACCTCACAAGTGCGTAGATCGGGCGTTTTCTTTACGAAGTTCTTTGTTTTCTCTCTTTTCCCCCAAATCTCTTCTTCTCGTTTACTCACACCAAATTGAGCGATGATTTCTTTGGGATAGCTCCTCCATAGCACTAGGATCATGCCTACAAAGTTTAGTTGCTATTGGTGAACATTTGGTCGTGATTTGGAAGGATTTGGTTGGAGAGAAAACTATTTTCGCAGGTTTCAGCAGCTCTGCTCGCGAGCGTCGGACTAGGCTCCGGACGACTTTCCCCTAGCTCCGGACCATAGCAAGTGGTCAGGTGGTCTTGACCTCAGCCGTGTCAAGCAGCAAAGGGTGTCGGACCTAGCTCCGGACTACTCAGTTTTTGAGCTCCGGACCTTTGACAAGTGGACTGGTGGTTCTGCTGAGGGAGTCAGCTGAGCAGCCCCACGCATCGGACTAGTCTGCTTGGTCCGACGATGGTGGTCTGACGATCGAGTCCGGAGGCAAGGAGCTTACTGTGTAGTTTCACGCAGAGGCAAGAGCGTACACCAGACCACCCTCCTTGGTCCGGAGGTACCACCGGACTAGTCCGGAGCAGGTCGTCCGGAGGTCAGGTGCTTACTATGTTTTTTCAATAATCCGAGGAAGAGCGTCGGACCAAGGCTCCAGACCACTAGTCTATGGTCCGGAGGTCCTGATGGAGTGGTCCGACGGTGGCTGTTTTCGCTCGTTTTGCTTAGGTTCTTGCCTCTTTTCCCTAGGTTGAGCACCCATCAACTGGGTTTGGCTTTTGGGAAGAGTGGCCCAAATATTTGGAGAGAAATTTGAGGCTCCCATTCACCCCCCCTCTGGTCGCCGTTCTCGGTCCTTCATTTTGCTTTAGGAGACATCACTTTAGCTTTGCCATGCTTTAAAAAGAAAACACATCAATCACCTTTTTGGTTAAAGCATGACACACTTTTGTCTCCCACTACTCCTTGTTCAAAGTGAGGAATCATGAACACTTTTGCTTTTGCTTTGTCATGCTTTAAAAAGAAAACACATCAATCATCTTTTGGTTAAAGCATGACACACTTTTGTCTCCCACTACTCTTTGTTTAAAGAGGGGAATCATGAGCATTCTAGCTCAACTTTTGATCTCATCAAATGGCATGCTTTACCTTTCACCAAACACTAGGAAAAGTGTGAGAGGAATCTCCACTTTGGAGCTAGCATAAGGGGGTCGGCCGACACCCTTATGTCCCCTCCTTTCCTCCTTTTGCTTTGTGTAAGGCATCCAAGGGCATGCCCATAGGGGGTCGGCCGATACCCCCATGGTGCCTCCTTGGTGCCATCTTATCCCCCTATAAATGTCCATGCAAGGAGAGCTCAAACCACACACCCCAACCAGAATTCAGTTGAAGCTCAAATAATTTCTTCCTCGCCCTTGCCTTGCTCTCTCCTCACTCTCCTCAAGTGAAGTTCTTCGCTCTTTGAAGAAGTAGTGCTGCTTTCTCTCAAGTCCACAAACATACCTTGTCTTCATCAAGCTTCTCTTAGCTCAAGCCTCTCCCCGCAAGGCAAACTAGGACACTCATGCTAACGCTAATCCCTACCCTAGTATTGTTCTTGTGTCTATTCCACTTTCTAGAAAATGAAGAACCCTTTGAGGTCCGCAATGAAGAAAGTGAAGCAAGTTCTAAGTGGGAGCTCATCTCGGCGCCCCCACCAATTCGAAGATACTTCCCAAGGAAGAAGAAGGGATGGTTCTGCCCGATACACTTGGGAGAACATCCCAACCGAAGGACAACCTCAGCAGGAGGAAGAATCGCCAATGGAGGTGCCTCATCTCGGTGCACTCATGGTGCCCCCAATGAGGACGTACGACCAACAAAGTGGTCTCTAGTTTGACCAACTAGAGTACCAGAAGTATCTCTCTCTTCGGATCAATCCTTCGAGCATACAAGGATTTTGAATACAACCCTCCTCTCCAACGCAGGTATGAACACCGAATTCGATTCTATCTTCTCTACCATTGGTTGGTCTAGCTTTTGGAAAGTAGATGAACTTGGAATTAAATCGCTCACCATAGAGTTCTTGTGTTCTTTACATGTCTCTCATGATGAAATATCTTTCCATATGTTTAATCAAATCTTTAATCTCACTTAGAGTCATCTAAATGTTGCTCTTGGTTTTGATGATATATGCTTGCTTGACTTAGATCCTGCCATGAGTAGGTTCAACAAAAGAGAATTTGGTTGTCTATCTCTGCCTTACATGATTGCTCAAACCCCAAATCTAAGGAAATTCATAATCCAACCCTTCATTTCATTCACCTTTGGATGAGCATGACTTTGTTTCCTGGAAATAATGCTAGCATGATAAGCACCATAGAGCTAAAATTGCTATATGCCATGGTCAATAAAATTCCAATCTCTCCTGTGAAATGTTTAGTAGAATTTTGGCAAAGATCGATTGAAAGTAATGAACCCATACAATTCACATCCATAATCACTCGTCTTGCCGAATCCATGAACTTGCTAGATGGAACTTATCCTTTTGAATACATCTATTCACCTCAAGCAGTAATTTCAGAAGAATATCTTACACTTGTACAAATGCTAAAAAGAGGTCCCAGGGGTTGACTCAAAATGATTTATAGCGGCCATACAACTGAGGTTCCTCTTCCAAATAGGCAATGTCAGTTGTGTAGGACCTGTAGGCTAACCCTTGATTTGGATCAAGGAAATGGGCAAAGAGGTTTTGTAGGTTCAAACAGGAGAGCACAGGAGGGACTATACTTTGTTCCATTTGAACAAGATGGTCCTTCCCGAGGAGTTGTTGGCGAGGAGGAAGATGATGCAACCTCCGATGCCATGGACACTTCCAGTGACATGCCTCCTCGGCCACCACGTCCTCAAAGAGCACGAGCATCCTTCTCGTCCTCACGAGATAGGGATCATCGTGAGCGGCAGCAACAAATGGACCACCTCACCAATGCTATGGGCGAGCTTCGCGTAGAGCATGGTGTGACAACAGACATAGTCCAGCAAACTACTAAACAAATCCAAGCGTTGCAAGAAGAACAAATCCAACAGTGGACATTGTGGTATCAACAACATCCATATCAACCACCACACTATTGAGCAAAGGATAAACTTGGGGGAGGTTCCCTCCCCATTAAGGTAAGTATTTATTTTCAGCATTTACATTCATGCATTTTCTTGCTTATCTTTGCTTGCATTAAAAAAATATAAATATGATAAAAAAGAATAAAAAGACTTCTCTCTACTCTAACATGTTCCATAAATGCTTATCTCTTATGGAAATGATGAATAGTTGCTCTGCTAAATATCTCTCTAGTACTTAGTTTACAACTTGGTATTTCTCTAAGTATGAATTATTTGGCTTAAAAGAAACCATCATGAACCTGAAACTTTTGTAGGTTGCAAATGTTGTAACGAAGTCTAAGTTGTTGTGAGACATGATATAACAACACAAAAGCTGCTATAATATTGTTCTAAGCAAGAATGACTATCGGAGTATTTATTTATTAAATGATTAAAACACTTTGTTGTTCCTCAATGGTGAAAATTCCTACCAAAGCCATACATGATCTTTCATGATATAAGCTTTCTACATAAGCTGCTTACTTTGTGTTGAGTTTGGTCAAGTTTTGTGACCCTTGTTGATAGATTTATCATGCTCCCAAGATCAAGATCACGTACACGCCACATATACATGCTACTTCTACACTGGAAGTACGTAGAAACATGCCTTACATTTCCACATAGCTCATACTCCATGCTCTAAGTAGAAAAACTCTCTCTAGTTTGTTGCTAGTAAATGAGACATAGACTATGCAAAATTATGAAAAATTCAATGGCACTCTAAAGTCCTAATCTTTATGAGCACTTCCAAAGCTCTCTTAAAAAAATGAAAAAAATGATGAAATGAATGAGAATCTTCAAAGCTCATAGAAAAATGAAACAAATAGCTATGTCTCAAAATAATTTTAGGAAAGAGAGATTATCCACATATAGGAGTATTGATCATTTGCCATGTTTCCACACACTTGCACATCTTGATCTAAGAGTATGACACTTCTCTCCTCGGATCCGGAATTCGACTTAACAATATATGCAAGGTAAGTTTGCTATATCTTTGAACCCTACCTATAGCTCCACATAAGCTTTAGAGATAGGATGAAAGAAGGCAAACTTCGATATATGCCTTGGTGAGGAATCATACACCTCATGAGCGACTCGAGAGTACCATTTGAGGAACACTAAGTTTTCTTTTACAAAACCTCACAAAACCTCTAATATGAAACTTGTGAAAGAATGAGAAAACTAGTGCTCAAGTCAAGTTGTTCTATCTCTCAACCTCTCAAGACAAAGGATAAAGCTATAAGCCCCATGAAGGACTAAGGTAATATGGGTGAGTCTTTATTGCTAACTTTTCTATTCAAAAGAGAAGTATGATTGTTGTAGACTTAGTACTCTTGAAATATGAAGCATAATAGCAACTCCTGATCCATCGAACTAAGTTTGATTGTTTGCTCGGGATGAGCAAAGGTTAAGCTTGGACGATCTTGTTGGCACAAATTATGACCATATTTTACATAGCTAAAATGGTGCCACCAATCCAAGGATCAAGGATAAACAAACACATCATGAGCATACTTTATCAAATAACTAGTTCCACATGTCCATGAGTGTTTGAGTGCAGGAATGAACAAATGCAGCAAAGAAGAGCCAGTTGGGCCCACATAGGGGGTCGACCAACCACCCTATGGGCCCACCATGCTCTCCCCTCTCGGCCATGATCCAAGAGAGGCACTCTAGAGTGGAATCCATCCATTGGATCACTCTGTGTTTCCTCTCAACGGCTCACAAGCAAAGCACATGGATCCATGGGGCCACACCAAGGAGATAAATGTGACAACCAACTCAGAACCAACAACCAACACTTATGACGAGTGGAACCAGCACCAGGGAGCAAGAGGTAGGCCAGGCACCCCTAGGGGGTTCGGTAGAACCACATGCAGGCCCAAATGGGCCCCACTCAGTCCCTGACTGGTGGGACCTCATCCAAGGAGGCAAGGGAGGGCCCACTGGCCATAGGGGGGTTCGGCCGAATGCCCCCTAGGTCGGTTTGGCTCCCCCAACCGCCATAGCTCATTCCCACATGTTGGATCATCACCATCCATGCCTTGGTCGGTTCCAAGGTCGGTTGGATCCAAGGGTGGAGAATGGAAGGCCTTGGATCGCTGACGTGGCGCTGGAGTAGCCCCTACTCCACGTCCTACTATAAATAGAGGGTCACACCCCCTCTCTAATCATGAAGAATAAGCCTACAAGCTCTATTCCTTAGATTGTTCTAGGAGTTAGTCTAGAGTGGGAGTTAGAGTTGAGTCGAGCTGTGCTCGGGATTTCCGGAGTCGTCTGCTGTAGAGTCTGGTATAGCTCTTTTATCTTTCCTTCTTTGTAAGACTTTATCTTATTCAATATATATCTTTCTCTTTGAAGGACCGAGAACGACGACCGGAGGGGGGGTGAATGGGAGCCTCAAATTTCTCTCGAAATATTCAGGCCACTCTTCCCAAAAACCAAACCCAGTTCAGACGAAAACAGAGCAAATGAAAGCTCACCGGCAGTGGAGGAAAACTCACCGAAAACCCCCAAGAAGAGTTCTCAACCCCTATGACAAAGAGGCAAGAATTCCAAGCAAATCAGCCAGAAAAGCAGGCGACGGACGCTGGAAGACAGTGCGACGGACGCTCCAGGGCAGGGCATCGGACACTGGCGACGGACGCTTAGGCGAGCGTCTGTCGGCCTTCCCGAGAGCCTGACAGAAGCTGAAAAACTACCGAGGTGACGGACGGTCGGCGACGGACGCTGTGAAGATCGTCCGTCGGCCTACCCGAGAGCAAAACAGAACTGCACAGCGCACAAGACGAGACAGACGCTGGGCGACGGACTCTAAAGAGCGTCTGACGCCAAAACCGAAGGACACAGACAAGTCGAGTGACTTACGCTAACGTCAGCTTGTACCAGTGTCCGACGCAAACCATCGGAGCATCCGACGCCCCTGACAGACGCGCAGAAAAACGCGAAACTCGATTTTCTCATCACCATACCTTTCCAAATCCGCACCAAATGATCACCAACTGCTACCAAACTTTGTAGGCATGATCCTTGAGCAGTTGGGAAGTTATCCCGAAGAAATCATCGCTCATTTTGGGTCGGTTAAAGGGGCACAAAAGGATTTCGATAGAAAACCCCAAAGCTAAGAACACCGCAAAGAAAACGCCCGATCTGAGTGCTCGTGAGGTTTTAGGAAAATTCCTTCAGTGCAAAGTTGCTCCTCACAAGTACCAAGAACTTGGTTCAAACGGAATTTGCAAAGCTTCTCTCAAACAAGAATTCTCATCTCGGGAAGAAGAGAGAGCAAAAGCAAAAACGAAGAACACAAGCAAAAACACGGGACACGATCAAGTAATGAACGCCGCCATGGCTAACGGAGGTTACGGCCTCCGATTCCTCGCAACAAACTCAAGTTCTTACAGAGGTTGGTGAAATCAACCTAGGGATCTCATGAATAAGAGAGAGGGTAGAGAGAGGAGAGAGTTGGGGCAAAATTATTAGGGTTCAAGAGATGGGATGAGGGATACCCCTTCACCCCCTACTTTGAGAAAACTTTGACATCAGCAGGCTTTATTGTGAATGAAGCTGATAAATGCGTATACTACCGCTTTGGTGCTGGTAAAGGTGTGATTCTATGCTTATATGTAGATGATATTTTTAATATTTGGAAATAATGAAAGTGTGAACAAGGAAGTGAAAGACTTTTTTACTAGTAACTTTCAGATGAAAGACTTGGGTGTGGTTGATGTTATTCTTAACATAAAGCTACAGAGAGAAGAAGGAAATGGTGGGGTTACGCTTGGGCAATTCCACTGTGTGGAAAAGGTGTTGAGTCTCTTTGGTTATAGCGAGTGCACTCCTGCTCCAACTCCTTATGACCCAAGTGTGGCTTTGAGAAAGAATCAAAGAATTGCTTGAGATCAATTGAGATATTCTCAAATAATTGGCTCACTCATGTACTTAGCTAGTGCAACGAGGCCAGACATCTCTTATGCTGTGAGAAAATTAAGCCGGTTTGTGTCAAATCTGGGAGATGATCACTGGCGTGCTCTCGAGAGAGTTTTGCGCTATCTAAAAGGTACTATGAGCTATGGAATTCACTATACCGGGTATCCTAGGGTACTTGAGGGTTATTGTGATTCCAACTGGATATCCGATGCTGATGAGATTTACGCCACAAGTGGATATGTGTTCTCACTTGGAGGTGGCGCTGTTTCATGGAAGTCTTGCAAGCAGACTATCTTAATGAGGTCAACAATGGAAGCAGAACTCACAGCATTGGATACCGCCACAGTTGAAGCTGAATGGCTTCGTGAACTTCTGATGGATCTACCGGTAGATGAGAAACCAATACCGGCTATTTTCATGAACTATGATAATCAAAGTGAATAGTTCTAAGGACAACATGAAGTCTACAAGGCATGTGAAAAGGCGGTTGAAGTCTGTCATAAAACTGAGAAACTTCGGACTAATATCTTTGGACTATGTAAATACGTCCAAAAATCTGGCAGATCAATTCACCAAGGGTCTATCACGAAATGTGATCGAAGGTGCATCGAGGGAGTTGGGCTTGAGACCCACTTGAAGTCACACCATAGTGGTAACCTGTTCTATGTGATCGGAGATCCCGTGAATTAGAATAGCAAAACAAGCTAGTGGTTGACTGAAGGAGAAACCCCATGTATAAAGTTCAAACTCATTGGATATGCGCCGTTTCTCCTATGTTGTATGGCAGGATGGATAAGTCCTTAATGTGAACCGAGTGGCTTGTTTAAGCAGGGATGTTGTCCTACAGAACATCCTCCAAAGGAACACACCTATACGAGTTCAACTGCTAGTCACAGTCTATGAGATATGGGCAATCTCTAGATACTCATGCAAGGCACAAGAAGTGAGACTTATATGCTTCAAAACAAAGGGGGTGCTTGTAGCAGCCTAGTACCATGATATGAACTTTGGTGAAGCTCATTTTCGCACAAAACTAACAATTCAAGGCATAGTCAATTGTTCAGTTGTGAGTGAGTGGAGCCTTTGTTCTAGACGGGTGTTCAACTTAACAGTCTCTGTTGAAACTCTGGTATATTAAAAGAACTATGGTTTTGAGATTATTTTTACAAAAGCTAGAGTTGGTGGGGATTGTTGATATATTATGGGCTAGGCCTTTATAATATATTTAATAATTAATAAACTCTTTTCTTTGCATTAAATAATATTCATTTGGTTGAATGCAATATGACTATACGTAGTCACATGCATGCAAGGAAGTCGGATGGACACGCCAAAGGCACGGCAAGGAATCCAGGCAGGCAAGCAACGAACGGTTGCTTTTCATTTTGCCAACTACAATTATTCAATGCTTGAGTTACCAAAGGAAAATTCATTTCCATTAAGTGATTGGCATCATACGAGAGTTTCATTCACTAGTGATTGAATCGTCTCTGACGTCTCCTGGTATTCGTGAGTCCACCTGCCTTCCATCCGAGAGCTGCTAGGATATGTTTATATATTCCAATATCCTCGTATGTCGAAAAGGTTAACTGGCTAAGAACATAGACAACCATAGTTTTAGTTGCATCTAACCTTCCCCGTCTCATAGCTTGCGCGCACAAGACCTTGGGAGAGTAGGAGCCTCCGGAACACACGTCGGCAACGAGTTCACCTGCTCGGGTGGAGACCGACGATCACGTTTTTGTGGAGTGCCGCTTCACGGCACGACTACTCGATGCACATCTTTTTCCCAGTGTCCCTCGGCGGTAGCGGAGATCGGCACTACAACCTCTCTGCACGGCATCGAGCGGGACGACTACATCAACAAACGCTATGTCGACTAGCGTGACCGGCATCGATGCCGCTAGGTATGAAATCATTCGATTTCTCTCTGTTTTCTTGCTTACAAATGTCATCTACGTATATGGTCATGCTAGATCACACGTGCACACTTATGATGTCATGAACATGATGTTTTTCGTATTTTTTCAAGATTAAATTACTCGTTAAATTGCTTAAATATCTAACAGGAGTTCCTATCTCTCTCGTTATCCTCCCACCTAGCTATACTTACTTGTTATCCTAACCTATCATTTACCTTGGCTTGTTCATTCATCACCCTTACTATCACATATATCATTTACCCCCCTATACTAGTTGGTACTAAGTTGAGGTACTCTCTAGGATCTCTCTCTAATTATCATTTCTAGCTCAGCTTTCCCTTGGAAAAATATAAATTACGATACCTTGGAATACTCTATAGAATTTCTTCATGAGGTGACCTTTGTCAATGTTTATGCAAATTGCTGATGTAGTTTCGCCATATTTCATACATCCTCTAGTTATCCAGTTCTCTCCTTCGCCAAAGTTGGTCAAAGGGAAGCTTAGATTGCTCCAATCTGGCCTCACAATCCTATGAAAGTAAAGCTTCGACCACATTTGGATAAGTCACCATGGGCTTGTGTTGAAGCAAGGGATTGGCTTATTTGTCAGCAGATGGGAAGTTACTTGATTCATTATATGGAAAGACGACCTAAGCAGAATTTAGCCTGGTGGTATCGACTTCCCTATAGCTATCTGCTCTGCCAAAGCTTAGTGGGTGTATATTGGGCCACAAGAAGAACCACAAAAGATGAATCTTTCTAGCCACATGATCAGGAAAGTAATGTATTCTTTTTCGCTGACATTCGTCTCAGAAGTTTGGTTTATCTTGATATAGCCATAACAACCATTGTACTCTAAAATTTTTGGGAGATTTTGGCTTCCTTTGCTCAAAAGGTCCCAAAATTGCATTTATCTAGTAATTTGGAGGCCGATAAGCATGTGCACATTGGCTAGGGTTATGGTCATCGGACCATGTCCAAATATAAAAGCATTGATGGAACTGGACTAGAAGTAACATAATGCAATGACTAGGGGTTCGTTATCCATTTGAGAAAGATATAGGTTGAGGCACTAACACATGTTAAAGGTTTCCCACTCTGCACCTTTCTACTAGTTCCTCCATCCATTGGGCATGTTGGGCCAATTCCTGAAGGTGTGTTTGGTACAAGAAGATGTGCTGATCAAAGAAACTCCTAATGGAATTTGATTAGTTTTCTTGGTGATGAAATCTAACAAATTGGTCTCACCCATAGGTTGAAATAGTAAGTAGAAGGAACAACGGTAGACTAAATCAAGATTTCATTCTTCATCTCCTGGAAAGCGGAAAAATATGAAACAAAGTTGCATAGAGGAAAGGGAAAGACAAAAATAAGTTGAAAGGATTCTTGCATCAAGAACTTCGTTGTACGTCACCATGGTCTTTAAAGGTGGTCTTAATTTGAATCGAACGAGGAAATTTGGAGTGGAGATTTTGGTCAGGGTTTCAATTTGGTGTGCGGCAAGCTAGCAGGTTTGGGTGAAGCATCGATGCACATTCGCTCTGAATATATGAGTCTAGTTAGCTGAGTTATGCTCAAAAGCATTGAGAAGATGGTTTGGAACTCGATGTCTAATTTTGGAATAAAGTTAATTTTACCCCAAAATTGGGGGCATGTGTTTACACCAAAATTTGGACAAAGAGTATACAATCTTATTGAAGACGTGGCGGAGAAAGTTGGTCATCAAAACAAGGAGAGTCGGTTAGGATAAAGGATTGACAAATCTGAATGATGTCAGCAGATGCGCCTAAAGGCGGAAAGAAGACATACACGATCAGAGTCCACAAAAGAAAGGAAAGATTGAGCTTTAGATTATCTTTGAAAAAAGAAATCTTGTTTTGTTTCATTTTCTTGTTAAGAGTTCATATCTTTGTAGAACTCTTGGGGCTATTGAGTATAAATACTAGACCCTATCCATTGTAAAAGGGATCCAATCAATCAATACAACTCATAGCCACTTCTACAAGTAGGGCTGCATCATCTGGTTAATTTCTGGTTCGCTCATGAGTACCGCCATGACTTGAATTTATCGCGTACGGTCTGTGTGATTCTACCTCACATCCCACTGCTCAGTAGAATGAGTTAGTTATTGATTCTTGTTTAGTTTGAGTATGGCGTGTGTGATTCTGTCTCATGCCCCACTGCTTAGATTAGATTGAGGATTAGCTATCAGCTCTAACTAAATTGGCTCTTTAGTTAGATTCATTAAGTTATCAATATTGCTCATGATTTATTGATTGCTTTTTTAAGTAAACATCAATCCACTCAATATTGATTGGGTCAGATCCAAATACAAATTTCTAAAATTATGGTTTGGGTTGTTTGGTTTCACATGAAAAGAATGGAAGAGAAGGGGGAAGGCATACCTAGTGGATACTTGTCATCAATGAAGGTAAAATAAAAAAAAGATAAGGCTAAGGATGTGTTACTCACCTAGTCATCACCACCAGGAAATAAAACCCAAGAGAGAGTGGTGTCGCTGCATAGGAGAAATAAAAAAGAGGGGTGTGGTGACGATGAAATGATGAAAATGGGACCCAGGTCGATCATGGTATTGGAGAGCAAGGAAGATAAGACAAGATGAAAATGCACATAATCTATTTCTAAAAAGTAAATGAACTATAATATTAGAAAAATATAAAATGAGTTACTTCCTAGACAATAACTTGTTGAAATAGTTGATCAAAATTTCAAAGGTTACTTTGTTTGTGGAATAGAGTTAGTTAAAATAATTTTTGGATGTTCTAAAATTTCATAATAACAATGAAGAATATGTTGTTTGAGGTTGAGGATATGGTTCCAATGATGCAAATTGCTTGTTGATGTAGGATGAGTTAGATCTTTGAGTTAATAGTTTGATAACCTATAAGTTGTACTATATACACACATCTCACCAAACCTAAACAAAAGTAACTACCTCCGACGCCATTTTAGTGGCCAAAGATGTGCCACGTCTTTTCTTACAACACCTTAAATAGCGATAGGTTGCTCAAACTTTTGTTTCATTGCCCAAGGAGACAAATGGCTATGATATAAAAATATGGACTATTTGTGAAGAAAACATCCGCATCCACTCGCTCGAGAGACATAGATTAAGGGAAATCAAAGAGCATGGAATACTAGAGAGATCGAGAGGCAAGAAGAGGAAGACAAAGATTGTTTTTTTCACCAAGGTAAGAATCTTTTTCTCAGGAAATATTTGTCTTTTAAACATTTTGATATGATCTAGAAAATTACTAGCCCTTTAGATATCAAATTATTGGTAGTTTAGTGGTGTATTATAAAGATATGGGTAGTGGGATTGAATTGTGTAGGCGGGTGAGAGGATGATAAAATTTTGATATGATGATGCATAAAAACATTGGTCCTTTAGATCTCGAATTCTTTGTAGTTTAGTGGTATTATGGAGATACAGGAAGCAAGAGTGAATGGAGTAGGATGAGAAGAGATGGTCAAGCATAGCGAGATAATGGGAACTTGGTGGTAGTTGGGGCGGTTGGGTTGTGAAATAGGTGGTAGAGTTATCTGTCATTGATGTAGATCTCTTACTAAGTTTGGAACCTATATGAACATTCTAGTTTCATAATCAATACTTTGTCATGAATAGATAGGTCTGTCATGAATAGATAGTTTTGTCATGAACAGATAGGTTCTAAACTTAGATCTACACCTACGACTATGTTAGCATGGTGTCACGCTAGATGTCAAGCTCATGTGGCCACATGTGACTATTTAGTCCGTTAGGCACAGATGTGAGGACACCTCAACAATGACTATTGCTTATGGGTTGACATGTATTAGTGTATCACATAAATGAATGCATGTGGTGAGGCCAATGGAATACATTGACCACTAGTTTTAGAGACTGTTGTCTTTTCTTAATGTCATCACCAAGGATAGAGGTCCCCAGCAATGGCAGCAGAAATGTAGGGTCACATCTAATAGCATTACTTAAGTAAGTTTTCATTCCTAACATGACACCATAGACGTAGTAGTATTTATAATAATGACACTTACTTGAAATATATATAATAAAGGTTATCTGCAAGCGCACAGATAAAATACACCCATTGTAGCATTTCACCCACGAAAGTTCTAGGTATCATTATTACACTTTACCATTGGGAAGGATCTAGGATGATAATAAATATAGTAGCTATAACTTTTACACACGTACGTGATAAGAGTTCCACTAGATCATTACTCATAATAGGGAATCAATCTCATAATAACTATAATATATATGAGAAAGATATGATAACGATATGTCCAGGATTATCTTTGGAGCACTCACACCTATAGCACTAGCATCGAGAAGAATAGAAAATGAAAGACTAACCCCTGTGTCATTCTAATTATAAGTCATAGTCTACTTTAATTAGTGCAATTACACTTAGCAATCATAGTCAAACTATATTTATGTTTATATTCAAGAGAGAATCAATAAGATAGGTTAACAACAGAGCAAAGCCTCCTTAGATACATGACCGAATTACCTAGCCCTAAGACATTGTAATTCAAATCGGTAACTCTCAGCCACTCATTTGAATGGACGGCCCCGCTTCCTGCCGGGAGTTGTCGTTGCCTCGACGCAACCTCCAGGATTCCACCACGTGCCATCCC
>CM039122.1:29885098-29991954 GCA_022036555.1 Microstegium vimineum | reverse complement strand
TCCCTCTCTGGATCTAATCTGATCCGTCCACCTCTGATCTAACGGATCAGAATACCCCGTACCCCTTCGCCTGGACGTTTTGCTAAAGTGTCCCTGCTCTTTTCTAGCTCTGAACCCGCAGTCCAAAGCGCCTTTCCCCTTTGCGCTTTCCCTCGGGAAAACGTATTCCCTTTATCAGATCTGTTTTATTCGAAAATAAAATAAAAACCCTAATTACAGTTTTGCCACTGATTTTCAAATGTCTATAATTTGTTCGTTTTAAATCTAAATCGATTCGTTCAAGTTGCATTAGATCCGTAATTTTATGCTCTATCCAGTAGTATAGATTTCATCTATGTTAATTACTTTTGAAAATCAAAGAAAATTAATTTACTAATGCTTTAATCTGCCCTTTTCAAAATCCCGTTTAATCTATAACTTCTTCATTTTAGATCCGATTAGTGTGATTCTCGCGTCTTTGTGATCGTAGTAAAGTATAGATTTGTTTTATAACCTTTTACAAATCTTTTTGTTGTTTATGGTGTAATGTTCTGATCATGTCTTTATTGCTTCATGTATGGGGATGATTGCGTGGTGATGTTGATCGAGTACAGCCGGTGAGATCTTCGGTGAGCAAGAGTTCTTTGCAGCAGATTAGGATCACCAGGAGCTTTGTGATCAAGGCAAGTTTAACATGGGATCATCCTTGTTACCTATTCACCATAATTCAATCTAGTCATTATTGCATGTGTCTAATTTGATTCCTATTAGATCTATACCATAGCTTTGTTATCCTTTACCTTGTCACCATGAGTTTTATGCATATGGGTAGCTTTTCTATGCTTTACAATAATGGATCTTGAGATGAATCTTGATTAATGATATATGCAACAGTGAGATAAAATTTGGCTTTTATAGCAACATGGAATAGGACCCCACTGTAGGGCAAAAGCTGGGATAATAATGCAACCACGAGTGCTATAATGGCTCTGGCTTTAGTCAAGTATGAAGATTCGTACTAGCATGTTGGCAGTTCGTGAAAGGCACCATTGCCGAGCAGGTTGTAGGGCATGTTCTAGGGTGGTTACCGCTTCGAAAGGTACCATCGAGTAGAGGCTTTACATACCCCTTGCCCTTGGGTCTGTAGGGTCTGGCAACATGTTGGGAAGACTTTTGAAAGACTTCATAGTGTTCCCTGCCCGCTCACCTTGGAAGTGTTTTGGGAGTCATGATCCCGGGCATATGGGTAACATGGCTTGTGGGTAAAGTGTATAACCTCTTCAGAGTGTAAATCTATCATGATAGCCGTGCTCACGGTTATGAGCGGCCTAGAAAACTCACAGTGTAGATGATCATGTTGTTTAATTTTTAATGATGTTTATTAATCTTATCATGTGGTTATCAATTGGGCTATGCATAATTAAAGCTAAGTGTTGGTAAAACTTGACCAAGTTAAAAGCAACCGCAGTACAGACAATGTCGGCCTTTTGAGCTTCATAACCCTATGTTACTCTTGCTGAGTACTTTAAGTGCTCACTCTTGCTTTCTCAACCCCTTCAGATGGCTATGAAGACTACCGTGAGGAGTACTAGGCTAGTGGTCAACCAGTCGGCGTTCCCTGTGAAGTGGAGCTTCGTCGCGAGAGTTATCTTTATTTTCCGCTGTTTTGTTTAAGAATATTATTCGTTATGTAATAAGCACTCAGTGATGGTACTATTTAAAGATTTGTCAGCTTATGTGTGTGATTGATCTTTGGGCACACATGAGTTATTCATATTCAATTTTATCCTTAAAATTGGGTGTGACATCTCCTGGCTACTCTTTGGTATTCTTGTGATTGGTTCTCTACATTGAGATCCTTACATCACAAGGCATCGGTATAACAATCATCACCTCTCTTGTATTTACCTTCCTATATATCTTGTCTAGTTAGCTTCTTTAGTAGTTGTTCTTGCTAGCTTGTGCTAAGTGCTTTAGGTTCTTGCTATAGATTGATAAGCACTTAGTTAACTAGAATTGCATTGGATAGGTGGCTTTGCACCTCAAGTAGAGCTAGAGCAAAAAGCTTCGCTTAAGTGTTATCTAACCTTTTGCTCTAGTGATTTGTAGAATTTTATTAGGCTATTCACCCCCCTCTAGCCATCTAGGACCTTTCAGTTTTCCAGTGATCCGCGTCACTTCCATCATCCACCATAGGATCAAACCGTCATTAGAACCGACTTAGATCAATGGGGGAGATAAAGTGGGTGCATGGAGGCATGCATGGAGTTGGTGGGGAGGTCGGTGCACCTTTTGGGCACCTGGCCATGATCGGCCAATCCCAATGGCAGGTGGGCCCTACCAATTTCTCTCAGGAGGTGTCCCCACAGCACAAGGGGCATGTGGGTGGCCTGTGGGCCCATACCCATGGATCGATCGATCCCAAGTATTGGTCAAATGATCTCATCTTTTGTAGGTAGCTTCTAGAGGTAATGCCCACCATGATGGTGTATGCATTTTGCACATTTGCCATACTTGGAAATATGTCATGTTGGGTCCATGGATCCTCGTGCTTTCATCCAGAACCATTGAGAGGTAGCATACTTGGATCCAAGGGGTAGAAAGTGCTTTGGAGAGTGTTACTTGGATCATGGGGGGGCTTGGGAGGTCTAGTGGCCCCACAGGGTGGTTAGTCGACCCCCTAAGTGGGCCCACTAGCTCCCAAAAGTCCCCATTTGTCATTACCTGCACTCAAATAGTCATGGGACATGTGGAACTAGTTATTGGGTAAATTATGTTCATGTTATTCTTGTTTTCCATTGAATATGAGGATGTTGATGGTGTTTTGATGGTGATAAAATAGCTCGTAATTACCGTCAACAAGATCCCCCATACTTACCTCTTTGCTCATCCTCGAGTAAAGGTTAAAAGATAACAAGACTATGCTATTCAAAGTATAAAGCAAACATAAAGATTCATTCAAGACATTTTGTCATACCAATGGGATATTTGGTATTGGCTAACATATATCCTTGAGAAGTTGAGAAATGAAACAACTCTCAAGGCAAAGTCATCTTTCCCAAATCATATTTTAGTACTTGGAGTTTTTGATAATTTTTTCAAAAGAAAGCTCATAAGTCAACTTACTCCTCTTATAGTACTCTAAGTCACTCAAAGTGTATGTTTCCTCACCAAGGCATAAAGAGGTTGCCTTCTTTGTATCTCCCTATTTCTAAATGACTTATGTGGAGCTTAGGTAGGGATAAATAGTGTAGCAAACTTACCTTGCATATATTGTAAAGTCATCCGGATCCAAGGAGAGAAATGTCATACTCTTAGATCAAGATGTGCAAGTGTGTGGAAACATGACAAAAGATCAAAACTCCTTTACATGTTATCTCTTTCCTAACTTATTATTTTGAGACATAGCTATCTTTTTATTTTTCTATGAGCTTTGGAATGCTCTTTTTTTGAATGAGTTTTGATGTGCTCATCATTTTTTTCATAATTTTGCATAGTCTATGTCTCATTTACTAGCACATACTAGAGAGAGGATTTTCTACTAGAGCATGGAGCATGAATCTATGTGGAAAATGTAAGGCATGTTTCTGCGTACTTCCAGTGTAGAAGCAGCATGTATATATGACGTGTACGTGATCTTGATCTTGGGGAGCATGATAAATCTCTCAACAAGGGTCACAAAACTTGACCGAACTCAACACAAAGTAAGCAGCTTATGTAGAAAGCTTAAATCATGAAAGAGAATATATGACTGTGATAGAAATTTTCTCACTATAGAGGAGTAGTGACATTATGGTTTTATGACGTTTTCAAAAATTAATCTCCAAGAACCTTAAATAGACAGGGTATGAATCATAAACCGAGAACTATATCACATTAAACAACAACTTAGTCGATATGATTCTCCTATCAAAGAATTTTCCCACTAGTATAAGCAAAAGGCAAGAATTCATCTTTATGACGCTTTTGCCCTTAGAACGTCATAGGTCATGTCACTCTTCGAATTTTAGTTTCAAATGTGATCTTCTTGTTTTCATTCAATATTAAAAGGTAAATAAACTAAGAACTTCATTTTAGGAAGAAATAATTTTTTATTTTATTTTATGATTATTATTTTTATTATATTTTATTATTATTATTATTATTTATTAGAAGAGAAATTAACTAAGTGATTACTTTCATGAAGAAATTATTTTTATTTCATTTTTATTAAAAGAGAAAATGAGCAAACAAAAGAAAAACATAGAGGCAAGGGGGAGAGACATGGCAAACCAGTCAGAATAGACATTTGAAGTTGAACGGATGCTGGCTAGTGGGCCCGGGCCCTATAAGGACGGTCGGCCGACCACCCCCTAGGGCCATTTGGCCACTTTGAACTCTGCATTCAGATCCCTTACCTCTGAATATTGCTTTGCTTTGTCTTTTTTGAATTTTGGCCTCCAAGGTGGATTGGCCGATCCACAAAAGTGGCCATTTCGGTCCAACTTTTTTGTGGAACATGTTATGGACGTGTACAACATGATTCAGTGGTCATTTTGGTGTTTTGACATGTTGGAGTGTCGACCGACCTCCCCCCATACTTGTTTCAGCGCATACTATGACACAGGATAGAGAAAGATCAAATGCAGGGGTTCTGTTGGGGAAAGATACCAGCAGAACCAAGAGTTTCATTTGCCATTGATAGCGTAGGCATACGTTCGTTGATTCATGAGTGATATACTAACAAGCCTAAGTGCCAAAGGAGAAGGTGGAGAGAGAAAGATCTATGGTCTTATCATAAGGGATGGCAAGATTTTGTCATGCTCTCTTTAGCAACAATACGTAGAACTTTTCCATATCGCTCTTTTGATATTCTTCTTGGTGGAACCATGGTGAGGTCAAGGAAGGTGAGACGGGAAACAAGAGGAGATGGAATTTCTACTAGTGGTGAAGAATAACAAGGTAAGAGGAGGAAGAAGGAGAGAGAGAGGTTAGGAAGAAGAGAAACAACGTTCAAGGCCTTCGTTTTTGCTCGGATCGCGATGAAAACCGAAGGAGAACGTTGGCCCAACATTCCTGTGCAATGGGACGTTTGAATGAGTTCGAACCACGATCGACCGATCCCTTTTGGAAAGCTAACGTCCGACCAAGCCATGTTCTGAACTTGGTCAAGCCAGGTGAGTTAGCTCGTGAAGTTTCGGGCCGATCCCCTTTGGAGGCCAAATGGGTCGACCTTTCACGAGGGGCGAGTCAAGGCTAAGTCTAGGACATTTCTAAGGTCATTCTTGGAATTTGAACAAAAAAGTTAAAACATGTAGATTTTAGTTCTAATTGAGATTAAGAACAAAATCTATCATATCAGTTTCTTGCTCAGGAATTTCATGCTCATGTAAACTTTACTGACCATTTACCTTTAAAGGTGTTGTAGCCGTAATCTCGAAGCATGACGATTCCTTGCATCATGATATTGATGATGACGAATGGTCTTTCTTCTGTGAATCGTCGCATTGTACCCAGACCCTTTTTCTCCATTCATTGCTTCTCTCCTGCGAAGGATTAGTGGGCAACACATACCCGAAGGGATTCACAAATAATTTGAAACAAGGGAATTGTTTTCATGGAAATAGAGGACATCTTTTATGCTATAGAAAAGTTGGCTTTAGCATTTTAGCACATCACAAGATGTACCCTCATTGTTCACCAATTCTTTAAAAGTTAAGCAAGGTTGAGGCAAAGATGTGCAAGATTATTTCATTACTACCTCAAACCTTGATTTATCTCTATGAAAGATCTCATGACTTAACCACCAAAATTTTGAAGTTATCATGTATTGGTTAGTCCAAAAGTACAACCAGATTCCATACAAGTTTACTTTTGGTTCATTAATCAAACTTGACACCATGTCTAATTTGATTAAGGAAGGCTATTTAACCTAAGCACCATGCTTAATTTAAAGAGCTTTTGGAAACACGATCGATATTCCAAACCAAAGCACACTCATAACAGAACTAGGAAGCATGAAGGCATAAAGAGATTCTGAAGGACCGAGAACGGCGACCAGAGGGGGGGGGATGAATGAGAGCCAAATAAAATTCAACTCAAAGACTTGGCCCTTGTCCCAAAATCACACCCAAAACTTGACCTCTAAAGAACCGACTCGCACATGACCTAACAAGTAGGTGGACACCTTAGGAAGACCCCTAAAGGTGCAGCGGAGAGGTCGGAGAAGATGGAGAATGATCAAAGCCACAAACTTGAAACCGATACACCGAGAGCGGTACTCTCAACCCCTAGAGAGAAGAGGCAAGAGTACACCCAAAAATACTTATGAGAACTGGTCTCAAAAGTACCTAATCAGGTTCCTTACGTGAATATGAATCCAACGCAACAAACGGAACTTGATTCGGGGTCCAAACGAGAGAGAAACGGCCAAAACAGCGATCAACAGTGACCACAGGACCACTTGCTATAGTCCGGTGGTAAGGTCCGACGATGAGGTCCGGAGCTAGGTGAGTTGCTGGAGTTTTTCGGCCACACCACAGGACCACTCGCTATGGTCTGGTGCTATGGTCCGAAGGGTGGTCCGACGCTAACACAGTGAGCTCTGGACCTCCGGACTAGTGGTCCGACGGTACCACAAGACTAGTCCGGAGGGTGGTCCGGAGTTAGGGACTGCTCTGGACACTTTCGGCCAGACCACAGGACCACTCGCCTAGGTCCGGAGACTTGTCCAAGGTGGTCCGGAGGGTGGTCCGAAGCTCACGAACAGTGTATAGAAAACCCGCGAAAACCAATTTCTCTCCGCCAAATCTTCCCAAAACTCAACCAAATGAACTCCAACTGCAACCAAACTTTGTAGGCATGATCCTTGTACAGTTGGGGAGCTATCCCGAAGAAATCATCGCTCAATTTGGAGAGGATAAACGGGAACACTCGGATTTGGGGCAGAAGGAGAAGAACGAGAACGCCACAAAGAAATCGCCCGATCTACGCGCTCGTGAGATTTGAGGAGAAATCCTTCGGTGCAAAGATGCTCCTCACAAGTATGCACAACTTGGTTCAAACGGATTTTCCAAAGCTACTCTCAACAAAGAGAAAACATCTTAGGAAAAAGAGAGAGCAAATGCAAAACGGAAAGAATGCAAGCAAAACGGGGACACGATCATGAAAGCGAAGCCACCATGGCTTACAGAGGTTACGGCCTCCGATTCCTCGCAACAATCACAAGTTCTTACACCAGTGACACGGTGGATCTCAAGCAAGAAGAAGCTAGGGAAGGGAAAACCTAGGAATAGGTGGGAGAGAGAGAGTAATGCAAGAGATAAGGATGAGGATACCCCTTCATCCTCTATTTAAAGAGGCTTTGGCTATTTCCCAAAGACCCCCCTAGATACAAGACCGAATTACCTAGCCCTAAGACATTGTAATCCAAGTCGGTAACTCTCAGCCACTTGTTTGAATGGACGGCCCGCTTCCTGCCGGGAGTTGCCGTCGCCTCGACGCAACCTCCAAGATTCCGCCACGTGCCATCCCCGCTTCCTCGGAAGCTCTGCCCGGGTTTTGAGGCCGAAACCCGCGAAACCCGCCACCGGTAGCTTTGGGCTCAACTACCGAACCCCGAGTTTTGTGGCCCAAACTCGGAAACCGACGCGGATAGTTTTGAGGCCCAAGCCACCAAACCACTCGACGTGAGCCACCTTGTCTTCGCTCGGTCGGACTCCGAGTCCCATGAGCCTCCGCTCGACTCGCACGTCCACTGTCTTGACTCGGCCGACTCGGTCCACCTCCATGTCTTCTCGCACTCGCCGGTGCCAAGTACTAGCCACCACAGCTAGTCCGCCGGCGCCCATGGTCCCTCAGTCCGAGCCCCGCTTCCGCCCTTCACCGCTCTCAGTCCGAGCCCTGCTTCTGCCCTTCACTGCTCTCAGTACATCGGCATGGCAAGCCTCTACTCGACCTTCTCCACGCCATTGACCACTGTCACTAGGCATAGCACCTGCACACCACAAGCCGATAGACAGGCACACATTTTCTTTTGCAAAGGGTTAGAATCAAGCCACTCAAACTGAACCGCTCAAGTGTTGGGTAATCACTCATCACAAAACTGAACTACATGGGTACTTATCCACCATGTGTTCGCAGATTCACTTAAGAAAAGACAAGAGCATGGATGATGAACCAGATGAGCATTTGCAGATTTTTTTAATTTTATTTTTATGACTTAGCAAGATGAGCAAGGTAAAAAGAGAAAGCAAGGTAGAGACAACCAAACAAATTAAGAATGAAGCATGATATAAATTTCTTAAAGAAATCCACTCCCCCATACTTGGATTTTGCAACATTTTACAACGTGAAAATCCAAGTCTAGGATGTGAAATTTTCTTTAAAATGGGCTTCATTATTGAAGGATGTTTGGTTGGACATACCTTGTGTTTTGCTCCATTGTTCTTTTTGTTCAAACCTGAAATGGTTAGTGACAAAAATACCCGAAGGAACACTTTCACAAATATTTCCTTAATCTCTTTTTACAAAGTCATTTGATTCATTTTAGATTTTTGGAAACTAAAAATATTTTTATTTTATTTTATATTTTTTAAGCAAACTTTAAAAGAATACGACTCGGGTTATCTCTCGAAAGTGCTTAATTTTAAGACACAAGCTTGTCTTTGGGAAACCTTCAAGTGTATCTCATGTTGGTGAAGTGGTTTCCCCTTCAACTCCAACATTTGTGAACATGTCCTCAAGACCAAAACCACTACGAGATTTGTAAAATTTATGGTAGACAAACACATCTACAACCAACCTTGCAAATATTTTCGAAACAAAAAGAATGAAGGGGTTGTAGATCATGTGTGTAGTGATGGTAGAGGGAAGGATTGATTTGGGAGATTTCTCATTTGAGCATGGATTTGATTGCAGGATAGGAGAATAACTTCCATGCTCGCTGAAATCGTTCTCCCTTTCAAGGAGTGGGTGATCACTTTCTTTCTCATGACATTTCAAGTCATTCTCAAGGCTTGAATGGGTCATGGTTGTTGGCGAGATTGACATTAGCTCACCCCTTGGATCAAGAACTGGTTTGGATTCTAACCCTTTGATGAGAGGTCGGGAAGACCAAACGGGTAGATAATCTTCACCTATTCTATGCCCAAGCTTCTCATTTCCTATTGTGTTCTCCAAGATTCTTATGATTGGCCTTCCGATAAAAGTGAGATGAAAGGAAAGCCCAGGAAGGTCGAAGACATGGAAATCTAGGAAGATCTTGAGATCATCAACCACCACAAGAACATCATGGACTCCTAAACAATCAAGGACTTGATGACAAGACCCGATATGGATCGATAAGGATTGACCTGATCTTCACGATAGTAGGTCACGAAATCAAGAGATAACTTGCTGTGAATAGCAGGGGATAACTAGCTTTATACCTGTCCAAGGTTGGATGCGACCAAACGACGGGGAGAGAGACACCGAAACCGCGAAGACTTCGACTCGATCTCCGAACGACCGCAGAACCACAATCCGGAACTAATCCACACAATACGGCGCAGCCGAACGGAAGCCCTAGAGCATGAAGTAGGGGATCTCAGAGGGATCTCTTCACAAGTCCAAGAAGAACAAGGGAGAACAAAGGTTTGAGTAAGACACTCAATAGCTCGGCTGCAATACCATATATGTTCTTAAATCATCAAAAGTTGCTAATAGCTTAGTCACAAGGGATATATATACTAGGAACAACCCTCCTAGATAGGTATGAAAACGAAATGGAGTTTCTGAATATGAGCTATGTGAAAGGTCTCCACGAGATAGCTTCCCGAAGTGGTCTCGCGTGACTGTTGGCCTCCAGAGCAGTTTCCACTAAACTGATCATAACTCCTTATTGGAAAGTACAATGGACGAACCGTTTATTGGGTGTGAAAGTAGACTTAATAAGATTTCTATCCCTCTATACCATGGATCACGAAACATTGTAGAATGATACAATTTTGTAGGAGAAGTTGAACCAACATTTTGTCTTGTGAAACTGTTGGCCTTCTGAGCAGTCTTGACTAAAACGTGTATATCGCAAGATTGACACGTCCAACAGGGATGCGGTTTGTTGCATTGGAAAGTAGACTTGAAGAGCTTTCCAAAATGTTTTAATGGACCTCAAAAGCTTCTCGGAGCTAAGAGATATGAACATTTCTTTAAATGGTCCGTTTTTGACTGAACTGGTCCGTTTTGGACATGCCCGATTCTTCCTGAGAGAACTAGTCCGTTTTTGGTCTGTAGCTTTTCTTCATGTGGAGTAACATTATCCTCTTGATGTGTATTCCTAAGTACAATAAAAGTAGAACACTTAGGTAGTATAACAATCATAGAATTATTAAAGTTAGTTTCAGCTAGGAATGAATTCACCTCTTCATGTAGTTTAATTGGGCCATGATTTCTATCATTTCTATAATATGACGAATCTTCTTCATGTTCCACCACATGATGAGATGGCATGTCCTCATCATACTCCCCCTCTTGAAAAGGATTCGTCCTCGACTCTAATTCTTCCAGTCCAAAGAATTGTGCTAGGACATCGCTTTGTAGTATTGTGATAACATCAAGATCTTCTTCCATCACGCCAAGGTGTTTGAATCTATAATTATATAAACAAAATAGTTGCCGTATAGGTAGAAGCCAAACGGAATTAGATTAAAGTGTAGCTTTCACCTTGAATGGATACTTAGAACTAACGGTGAATGTTGATTGCCTTGGCATGGTCTTATCATCCTCCCTCCCTTTATGAAAAGTCGTCCACGACTTTTGTTTACCTAAAAACAATCTAGAAAAAGTAGAGGATGGATGCACATGATAATTCCAATAATCTGTTATTTCATTTTGTCCATTTTTCTGTTTATAATTTACATTCATATTATTTTCATGTAAGAAATACTCTCTCAAGTTTGAAGAACCTGCAAATAGTTTTGAACATGGGAGCACACAAATTTCTTCCAACCCAATCATTTGATTCATGTTATCATGTTTTATCTTTGCAAGATCACATATATCAAAAGATAAGAATGAAACATTCTTGACATCCATACTACATAGGTTAGAGAAGCACTTGTCAAACTCAATGGGTTCAAAAGATGATGAAAAATTTTCTAGTGGAAGAATGAAACATGTTTGCTCAAGATTTGTTTCTTTAGATAGAAGATATGAACAAGGGAACAACATTTTTTATTCTTTATAGAAATTACAAGACAATATTTTCATTTCAAGTTCAGAAAAATATGGCTCAAAATAATTATTACAACGTCTATTTAACTTCGAATCAGCAAGCTTATCACAAGTTATGGAAATAGCACAAACAAAGAACTTACTTTCAGCATGATGTCCAATTAAATTGAATGAAAACTTGCAACTGTAGGGAGTATTTAAAGATTTCAAGGATGATATATTAAAAACATTCTCAAGGATTTTATTGATGTCAACATATTTATCAAACATGGCATAGCTCACACAATAATGATGAGATTGTTTGGTGAAGAATTCATCATGAGTATATATTTTCACACTATCAAATCTATTTGCAAGCAATGTATCACATATATGAATATGCAACATCATGTGTATTAACCATATCAAAGCGTAGAAAAGATCATGTATGTTTGAACAATGGTCATTAACGTACAAAATTGCAGCACATGTATGAGCATGTGAATCTAGTAAATCAGCACTATGATCCATTGCACTTGAACCCTTCTTATCATAATTACTCACAATTTTATTTTGCAAACTCAAATCTGAAATGTTTTCATTACCTTTTGTAGTTTCTAATGGTGCAAGTATCATGGATTGTGCCTCTGAATTTTTACCAATTTCCTCGTCATGGTTCAGGTTTGGAGCAGCACACAATTGGTTCGAACAGATGGATACCTTCTCACTTCCCTCAACAAGTATGGTGATGTCAACAGTAGCCATCTCTTGTTTATTCTCGTTGCAAACCTGCACATTTGGAAAGATAATACTAGGAGTAGAGATAAGAGTATTAGTTTTGAAAATATCCTCACATGATCTACATTCTAACTCTCCATTTTTTTGTGGTGTATCTCTCACACTCGCATTGTTGATACTCTCAACCTCAGAGTGGGTTAAATCACACAACTCACTTTTAGTCTCACTCTCTCTTAGTTTGTCTATGTGGCTCTCATTCTCATATAGGTTTTGATGCACAATCACTTCAACATCTTGTGAAGAAAAATATGCATATGTATCATTGTCCATGACCGACACTTCATCTTCCTCATCAAATATTAGAGGATGGTCATAATTCACCATATCTTTTTCTTCATGAGCCTGCATCACACAAGGACCAAGACTAGAAAAAGGTATTATCATGTTATTAGTAAACAATTCCTCACATGATTCATCTTCTTTTTCGCTCACTTTTTGTGTATCTCTCTCACACTGAATGTTCTGACTCTCCTCCTCAAATATAGTGGAATCTCTCATATTTTTATTTTGAACTCTCACACTCAATTTTGGTTGGTGACACTCTTTCTCACATGGGTTTTGCTGTCCATATGATCTTCCATGTGCCTCTTGATGATTTTTTCTTTGGGAGTACATACAATAATCTTCATCATCAATGAGCACACGGGGGCGAAAACTATGCCCATGAGCACCTCTCCCATGCTGTCTACTATGGACAACGCGACCACAATAAGAGTTGGACCGGCTATGTTGTTGTGGAGTCCAAGTGCTTGCTATAGGAAGACGTTCATTGAACATCCTCTCCATGGCCTCCATCCTCTCCATGGCATACAACACTTAGTTTTAAAATTGATGCAACTCAGCTCTTGTGATTGGTTGTTGTTCTTTTCTAAGACAGCCACCACGAATACTCGAATTGGATCCTTCCATGTTAGAGAGCTTGCAAGAAAAGTGGAATAGGTAAATTTGTGAAAACACACAACCTCACCTCTTACTTACCAATGTTCTTGCATGTTCTCAAGGACTGTGAAAGTGCTAGTGTAGCAGCTCAACGGATGTGATCGAGAGGTCGCAAGGATTACGAATCGAATGTCCCGGTTTCAGATTTTTGTGGAGCTATAGGTGACTATTCAAGGGAGGCTACGGTACTGCAACCCAAATGGTTTGATGTGCTCAAAAGATATGAATTTGCTGCTATCAAAAACTACCACCAACTTGAATTATGAACTGAAATTTTTCAGCAAACAACAGCAACAAAACCCCTTCAACTTCTTTTCTCTTTTTTTTCTTTCTCTTTTTTTTGACGCTGTTCTTTCTTCTCTGATTTTTTTTCTGATTTTTTAATACTAACAGGGGGGTGTGGAGAACAAATGAAACACGACACATGAATATATGAAGATGGTAACTAGAAACTTGATGAACACAACAACACAAAGATAACAGTACCGCCAAAAGGCTATAGGATTTTTTGTGGTTTTTTAGTGGACTTTAGGTGATGAACAAAAACAGTTCTATATGATGGATAAAATGAGGATAAATATGTGGATGATGGTAAGACCTACCGTGACAACCACAGCTTTGATTACCACATGACAAGACCCGATATGGATCGGTAAGGATTGACCCGATCTTCACGATAGTAGGTCACGAAATCAAGAGATAACTTGCTGCGAACAACGAGGGATAACTAGCTTTATACCTGTCCAAGGTTGGATGCGACCAAACGACGGGGATAGAGGCACCAAAACCGCGAAGACTTCGACTCGGTCTCTGAACGACCGCAGAACCACAATCCGGAACTAATCCACACAATACGGCGCAGCCGAACGGAAGCCCTAGAGCACGAAGTAGGGGATCCCAGAGGGATCTCTTTACAAGTCCAAGAAGAACAACGGAGAACAAAGGTTTGAGTAAGACACTCAACAACTCGGCTGCAATACCATATATGTTCTTAAATCATCAAAAGTTGCTAATAGCTTAGTCGCAGGGGATATATATACTAGGAACAACCCTCCTAGATAGGTATGAAAATGAAATGGAGTTTCTGAAGATGAGCTATGTGAAAGGTCTCCACGAGATAGCTTCCCGAAGTGGTCTCGCGTGACTGTTGGCCTCCAGAGCAGTTTCCACTAAACTGATCATAACTCCTTATTGGGAAGTCCAATGGACAAACTGTTTATTGGGTGTGAAATTAGACTTAATAAGATTTCCATCCATATATACCATGCATCACGAAACATTGTAGAATGATACAGTTTTGCAGGAGAAGTTGAACCAACATTCTGTCCTGTGAAATTGTTGGTCTTCTAAGCAATCTTGACTAAAACGTGTATATCGCAAGATTGACACGTCCAATAGGGGTGTGGTTTGTTGCATTGGAAAGTAGACTTGAAGAGCTTTCCAAAATGTTTTAACAGACCTCAAAATCTTCTCGGAGCCGAGAGATATGAACATTTCTTTAAATGGTCCGTTTTTTACTAAACTGGTCTGTTTTGGACATGCCCGATTCTTCCTGCGAGAACTGGTCCGTTTTTGGTCTGTAGATTTTCTTCATGTGGAGTAACATTCTCCTCTTGATGTGTATGCCTAAGTACAATAAAAGTAGAACACTTAGGTAGTATAACATTCATAGAATTCACCTCTTCATATAGTTTAATTGGGCCATGATTTCTATCATTTCTATAAGATGATGAATCTTCTTCATGTTCCACCACATGATGAGCTGGCATGTCCTCATCACTTGATCATTGGGGAGTCTAAGGTGTTTTTGTGATTGGGATAGATGATCCTTTGACGGTGTTGGAACATGGAAATGAGGAAGGATGTTGATTCCGAGGCTAGGATCATAGCAAATTTCACCATTAATGCCCAACACTTCACATGATATTCTCCTCACATGTGTGGGCATTTTAGTGGCTTCCTTTGAGGATTTGGCCTCATCCAACCATTCTTGACTTACAACAGTAGACAAAGGCTCTAACCGTTGATTATGCTCCTCTTGGTCAGATTTATGACCCTCGTGGCTTCCATGCCTCGGGTGTCTTAATGAATTCCCAAAGTCATTAAGTGGGTCATCATAAGACTTGAATGAAGGAACACATGGGGGATCATCAGGATCAAGGATGGGTTTATAAGATAAGTCAGATGTGGGCATAGAGAAGGAGATGATAGATTTAGCTTCTAAACACTTTAGTTCTTCTTCTATAAGCTCACTCGACATTTCTTCATCAAATATCCCAAGCTTTTCCTGATGTTCCATGTGGGAAGTCGAGGCACAGGATGATGTTGATTTGGGAGGTTTTTGAAGAGATCCCTTCATGAGAGGTCTAGGAAGATGTTTCTTAGAAGGTCTCCTTAGGAAAGAATCATTTTGGGCATTCCCAAAACCAGCGAGATCATATGAAAGGTTAGCCTCGAACTCGAAGGAATGATTTAGGAGTTCAATTTCTTCTTCCTTCGAGATTTGTGGTATTTGTGGTTTAGGATCGATGGCAAAATCTTTGGATATAAATGGTGGTAATTCGGCTATCGAGGATTCTTTTCTAGGGGCTGGTTTTTGTTCTTCCTCGGGTCCTTCATTATAATCGTTAGTAGAGGGAGTGTTTCTACACTAACGGATAAACACAGGAAGGCTCCCCTGGAAGTTAAGAAGTTGTGCGGAATCTTTGCTAAGACTGCCATAAAAGCGTTGTAACAATGTTGGCTCGGTTATAGCAAGATCAGGGCTAGATGATGATAGCTATAAAAGACGGTCCCATGCTGCACCTAGAGGTTCTTTCTCCTTTTGTTTAAAGGTTAGGACCTCTATTCGAAGACAAACAACGCGAGGAATAGGGAAGAAAGTTAGACAGAATTGGATTGTAACTTTTCCCATTCTCCATTTACACTATCTACGTTACGAAAGTACCATCGTTTGGCTATTCCCGTCAAAGAGAACGGAAATAGCTTCCACTTAAGGGTACCTCGCATCATCCCTTGGATGTGGATACATGAACACAATTGTTCAAAGTCACGTAGGTGGGTGTAAGGATTTTCATCTTCATCCCCAGAAAAAGTTTGTTCCTGAACTTTGGCTATGAAGCTAGGGCGAAGCTTATAGCTAGGTGAGAGGAAGGATTGTGATGATGGTGGTGGCTCCAAACTATGGCCCTTTGGAGGTGCAAGATAAGAGATGGATGATTCGTTCATGGTGTGAAAAGGATAAAATGAAAAGAAAGATAAAACAAGGATAAATAGGACCAAAACGTTCTAGTTAAAACAGCTACCATTCCCCGGCAACGGCACCAGAAATGCTTATTGGTATTTCTTATGACTATTGGATAAATCCGCAAGCGCATAGATTATACCGATGTAGCACTTCACCGAGAGTATTCCAGGTATCGTATTTTCCTCAGGGAATGATAAAGATCTAACTAGGATTAAAGATATGTCCTATAATGGATCAAGGGAGATTATGATAACTGGGTTGAGAGGTTCAAAATAGCATAGATGTATAACAAGGGATAACTGGTTATACTGGCCTTATCGGCCCTTCTCTTGCAGGAGGCGACGAGATAGATCAGAAAGAGGGCAAAACTCTAACCGGACCATGTCGTCACGTTGTATTGAAGCCTTACCTTTTAAGAACTTATCTGACACACATGGTGGAATACAAAGACTAGATAGAGTTGTCACCTTCTAGTAGCATCCACAAACAATCCGCGCGATAAGCGGTTTACAAAGGTAAGATCTAGTCTAGACACCACGTCTACACTATTCTTACTACTTTAACCCTTGCATAAGATTAAAGCACTCTACTTAAAGTAAAGCGATGATCAAGCATGAAAAGTTGTATAACAGCTAAACCAGATTTAGAACACTGAATACTTTAAAGAACTCAGAAGAAGTCGCTTACAAGTGCTAAACTTACAAGAGACTCGCATCTGTTGAGGAAGAACTCCGGAGAAGATTCTCAACAGATCAGGGGCTTTCCCTAGAAGGATCTCCTCACTCTCCTCCAACTAGCATAACACTACTAAAGAGCTCCGCTAAGAGACTAGAGACTAGAGACTAGAGAGTAGTTTCTCCAATGAGGCATGAAATGAATAGGGAGCTCTAGGGTCTATTTATAGCTAGAGGGAGAGCCTAGTGCCACATCAGCGATCCGCGTCACTTCCATCATCCACCGTAGGATCAAACCGTCATTAGAACCGACTTAGATCAACGGGGGAGATAAAGTGGGTGCATGGAGGCATGCATGGAGTCGGTGGGGAGGTCGGTGCACGTTTTGGGCACCTAGCCATGGTCGGCCGATCCCAATGGTAGGTGGGCCCTGCCACTTTCCCTCAGGAGGTGTCCCCACAACACAAGGGGCATGTGGGTGGCCTGTGGACCCATACCCATGGATCGACCAATCCCAAGTATTGGCCAAATGAGCTCATCTTATGCAGGTAGCTTCTAGAGGTAATGCCCATCATGATGGTGTATGGATTTTGCACATTTGCCATACTTGGAAATATGTCATGTTGGGCCCATGGATCCTCGTGCTTTGATCTAGAACCGTTGAGAGGTAGCATATTTGGATCCAAGGGGTAGAAAGTGCTTTGGAGAGTGTTACTTGGATCATGGGGGGCTTGGGTGGTCTAGTGGCCCCACAGGGTGGTTAGTCGACCCCCTAAGTGGGCCCACTAGCTCCCAAAAGTCCCCACTTGTCATTACCTGCACTCAAATAGTCATGGGACATGTGGAACTAGTTATTGGGTAAATTATGTTCATGTTATTCTTGTTTTCCTTTGAATATGAGGATGTTGACGGTGTTTTGATGGTGATAAAATAGCTCGTAATTACCGTCAACAATTACAAACTTAGAGTCCTAAGCTACGCTTCGGTCTTGTTGTGGTTACCGAGTAGAATCCGGTTTCATATGTTCGTCTTCCTTCTTGGGCTGAGTGAAGGCGTCCCAAGGCTCTGGTGAGCCGGTCCATGGATACCCTATAGGATAACCCATCAACACGTGTGAAGGGTCCGGACCCCCTGTGAAAAGTGCGTCCGGAGGGACGCAGAGGCTCTGTTTTGAGGGGCAAAACAACTAGTTGTGTGTGAGGGCTATATAAGTGTTTTGGCCAGATCTTTGGGGCATCTCTTGCATTCCTACTTCACTCACACACTTGTGCTTGATTGAGATTGCTCCACCCACTCATCCTCTTGACATAATTGAGATATTCATGAGAGATTGAGTGAACCAAGTGCATTGCTCTATTGATTGCTTACTAGTGGCACTTGGTGATCGACGTCATCGTGGGAGCTCTTGTTATTCTTGGAGATTGCCATCTCCTACACGGCTTCGTGCGACAAGCATCGTTGAGCGGAGGAAGGTGTTTGTCTCTGGCTCCGATCGGTGGATTGTGAGGGGTTCTTGAACCTTCCCCGCGGGAGTTTGCGAAAGGTATTTCTAGTAGATTGCGCGTAGCTTGTGGATCCCCATCTTGTGTTGGTTTTGCGGCACCCAGTGACGGGGTTTGGCGTGTGATGCCAATTAGCTTGTGAACCTTCAAGTGGGTGTATCTCTACAACGAAGACTAGCTTGTTGGCAAACAAGTGAACCTCGGTAAAAATCTCGTGTTCCCACATTGTCTCTACTGAGGATTCGCATTGGTTATCTATTGATTGATTGGTTCTACTCTCTGCGGCGGTATAATACTCCTACTCTAGCTTGTGCTTTACTTTCCTTACATTCTTGCAAAGTAGAGTAGCTCTCTAGCCTTGTGTAGTTAGCTTAGTGCTCTCTAGTTAGCTAGCTTGGTTGTGTGCTAGTTTATCTCTCGCTAGTAACTAAAATTGGTAGGTGGCTTGCCTAACCGTAGTGCTAGCGCAAACTTGCTTTAAGTCGTGTTTTATTCTAACAAGTTTGTCTAAGTGTTGTTTGTAGAATTTTTTGAATAGGCTATTCACCCCCCCATCTAGCCATTCCTAGACCTTTCAACATGTACATGTGGAACCAAGTTATTTGAACCAAAATCATATCTTCTTTGCTTATTCGGTTCCCAAAATGGTCCTTTGGTGACGGTTTTGACTATGTAAAAGTAAGGTATATCTAGCGTCAACAATACCCTGTCAAGGTGAGTATCCTATCAATCTTTGATGTGTCCATGTCTTACCATGTGGTTTTTACCTAGTACGTGTTGCAATCAGTTTAATTGTGTTACCTAAGTGCTCCTGATCCACTGTGTAGCAGGTTGCTTGACTACCTACGTTGTTACTTCTTAATTATATTGAGTATTTGCCTTGATTCCTAGGATTCCTAATTTGAGAGGAGAACTCATTAGTACACACTGCAAGTAGTATTCTCTTTTCAACCCCATCTTGACCTTTGGAGATCCAATTTGCTTCCATTTTCTTACCTATTTGTATAATCTAGTAGTGAGGCCAAATGATAACTTTTTAAATAACTATTGTTTATCATTTTGGTTGATATGAAGAACAAAACACATATTAGTGCTCAACTGATGCTACTTTTGGTTAATGGCTCTTACTATGGTGAACATCATTGTTGGTATTTCTTATGACTATTGGATAAATCCGCAAGCGCACAGATTATACCGTTGTAGCACTTCACCGGGAGTATTCTAGGTATCGTATTTTTCACGGGGAACGAGAAGTGAGTTAACTAGGAATATGGATATGTCCTATGATGGATCAAGGGAGACTATGATAACTGGATTGAGGGGTTCGATATATCAAGGATATCTAACAAGGTACAGCTGGTTATACTAGCCTTATCAGCCCTTCTCTTGCAGGAGGCGATGAGATAGATCAGAAAGAGGGCAAAACTCTAACCGGACCGCGCCATCATGTTGTATTGATGCCCTACCTTTTAAGAACTTATCTTCCACACATAGTGGAATACGAGGACTAGATAGGGCTGTCACTTCCTACTAGCATCCACAAACAATCCGTGCGATAAGCGGTTTACAAAGGCAAGATCTAGTATAGACACCATGTCTACACTATTCTTACTACTTTAACCCCAGCTAAGGACTAAAGCACTCTACTTAAAGTAAAGCGATGAACAAGCGCGAAAAGATGTATAACAGCTATGCTAGAAATAGAATATCAAATACTATAAAGAACTCAGATGTATCACTTACAAGTGGTGAACTTACAAGAGAATCGCATCCGCTTAGGTACAACTCGGAGAAGACGCCAGACAGGCCCGACTCTCCTCCAGGCGCTCCTCACTCTCCTCCAACTAGCATAGCACTACTAAAGAGCTCCGCTAAGAGACTAGGGAGTAGTTTTTCTCCAATGAGGCATGAGTGAGAGTGAGGGCCTAGGGGGGTATTTATAGCTAGAGGTGGAGTAGGGGCTACTCCCGTGCTACGTCAGCGATCCGCGCCACCTCCATCAGCCACCGTAGGATCAAACCGTCATTGTAACTGCCTTAGATCAATGGTGGAGATGAAGTTGATGCATGGAGGCATGCAGGAAGTCGGTGGGGAGCTCGGGGATGCTCAGGGGCACCTATAGGTGGTCGGCCGACCAACCCCTATAGGTGGGCCCTGCCCATTTCTTCTAGAAGCTGTCCCCACAGGTCAGGGGGCCTGTGGGTGGCCGGTTGGCCCATATCCACGGTCCGTCGACCGTGAGTTGTGTCCTTTGGCCTCCATCTTTCGTGTGGAGCATGGCCCACATGTCATAGACACCTTAGCAATAGTTTTGTATTTTTACGAGATAGTTTGTGGGCCCATGTGTCCTCGTGCTTTGATCTAGAGCCGTTGAGATGAACCATAGAGGAGATCCAAGGGTGGATCTTCACTCTAGAGGGTGTACTTGGATCATGGACATATGGGAGGCCTTGGTGGCCCTATAGGGTGGTCGGCCGACCCCCTATAGAGAGTCATGGGCCTCCCCTTCGGCGTGGGACCTCCTTGATAGGTGTGGATCCTGCTGTCCAAGATTGGGCCCAAAGTACGGTCGGCCGACCGTCTTTTGTGGCCAAACAAGCTCATCTTTTGCAGGTGGCTTCTAGAGGTAATGTCCATCATGATGGTGTATTGTCTTTGCACATTTGCCATACTTGGAAATATGTCATGTTGGGCCCCGAATTATGACGTTTTGTGCCTACATTAAAATAGAGGACATATACATGTGGAACCAAGTTATTGGGTAAAATAAGTTTAGGCTATGCTTCTTTTCCTTCAAATATGAGGATGTTGACGGTATTTTGATGGTGATAAAATAGCTCATAATGACCATCAACGAGATCCCCCATACTTACCTCTTTGCTCGTCCTCGAGTAAAGGTTAAAAGTAAACATGGCTATGTTATTCAAAGTATAAAGCAAGCATAAAGATTTACTCAAGACATTTTGTCATACCAATGGGATATGTGGTGTTGGCTAACATATATCCTTGAGAAGTTGAGAAATGGAACAGTTTTTCAAGGCAAGGTCATCTTCGAAAATCATATTTTAGTACTTGGAGTTTTTGATTATTTTTCAAAAGAAAGCACATAAGTCAACTTACTCCTCATATAGTACTCTAGATCACTCATAAGGTGTATGGTTCCCCACCAAGGCATATGTTTGAAATTTGCTTTCTTTTTCCTCCTACTCTAAAGGCTTATGTGGAGCTATAGGTAGGGATAAAAGATGTAGCAAACTTACCTTGCATATATTGTAAAGTCAAATTCCAGATCCAAGAAGAGAAATATCATACTTTTAGATCAAGATGTGCAAGTGTGTGTGGAAACATGGAGAATGATCAAAACTCCTTTATAAGATCTCTCTTTCCTAACTTATTATTTTGAGACATAACTATCTTTATTTTTCTATGAGCTTTGATGTGCTCATCATTTTTTTAATATATTATTTTTTTTTCATAATTTTGCATAGTCTATGTCTCATTTACTAGCACATACTAGAGAGAGGATTTTCTATTAGAACATGGAGCATGAATTATGTGGAAAATGTAAGGCATGTTTCTGCGTACTTCCAGTGTAGAAGCAACATGTATATGTGGCGTGCATGTGATCTTGATCTTGGGAGCATGATAAATCTCTCAACAAGGGTCACAGAGCTTGACCAAACTCAACACAAAGCAAGTAGCTTATGTAGAAAGCTTATATCATGTACGAGCATGTATGGCTGTGGTAGGAATTTTCTCACTATAGAGGAGTAGTGACATTATGGTTTTATGATGTTTTCAAAAGTTAATCTCCAAAAACCTTAAATAGATAGGGTATGAATCATGAGCCGAGAACTATATCACATTAATCAACAACTTAGTCAATATGGTTCCCTGTCAAAGATATTTTCCCACTAGCATAAGCAAAAAGCAAGAATTCATCTTTATGACGCTTTTACCCTCAGAACGTCATAGATCATGTCACTTTTCAAATTTTAGTTTCAAATGCAATCTTCTTGTTTTTATTCAATATTAAAAGGGAAATAAACTAAGCAATTCGTTTTGCGAAGAAATAAAATTTTATTCTATTATTATTTTTTAAAAAAATTATTTTTTTTGAAAGAGAAAAAATGAGTAAACAAATGAAAAGCATATAGGAAAAGGGGAGAGATGTGGAAAACCAGTCAGAGTAGATGTTTGAAGTTGAGTGGATGCTGGCTGGTGGGCCTGAGGCCTATACGGTCGGCCAACCGCCCCTTGGGGCCGTTTGGCCACTTCGGTCTCTGCATTAGACTCCCTTACCTCTGAGCATTGCTCTGCTTTGTCCGTTCTGCGATTTGGCCCCGAACACGCAACGGCCGATGCACGAAAGTGGCCGATGAGGTCCAATTTTTTCGTGGGACGTGTCAATACCATGTACGTCATGATTCTATGGTCGATCTAGTGTTTTAACATGTTGGGGTGTCGAGCGACATCCCGCCATACTTGTTTCACTGCATACTGGAGCACAGAACAGAAAGAGATCAAATGCAGGGGTTCTGCTGGGGTAGGATACCAGCAGAACCAAGAGTTTCATTTGTCATTGACAGCTTAGGCATATGTTCGTTGATTCATGAGTGATATACTAACAAGCCTAAGTGCCAAGGGAGAAGGTGTTGATAGAAAGTCTTATGGCCTTAGCATAAGGGATGACAAGCATCTCTTCATGCTCTCTTCTATTAGGGCCATGAGGTAGGTTGTGTCGATGACTCTAGAGGATGGCTAAGGAGAAGGAGGGTCAAGGAGATACTTTCTCTCAATGGCTGTGGATAAGTGCTTGAGCTTTACATTAGTGGTAATGCGAAGATCATTAGAGGAATCTTTGGCAACAACACGTAGAAACTTTTCCATATCGCTCTTTTGATCTTCTTCTTGATGGAACCATGGTGAGGTCAAGGAAGGTCAAACGGGAAGTAAGAGGAGATGGAATTTCTACTGGTGGTGAAGAAGAACAAGGTAATAAGAGGAAGAAGGAGAGAGAGAGAGATTAAGAAGAGAGAAACCAATGTCCTTCGCCTCTATTTTTACTTGGATCGTGCCGGAAACATGATAAGAGTGTTGGTCCAACGCTTAGGAGCAACGTGCAAGGCTGAGGGGCAAAAACCCTGGTCAGCCGACCGCTTTTTGGAAGGTTTGGCTTGACCGCGCCTGGATTGGAGGTCCCACGGGTCAGGTTAGGCAGGGTGTGAAGTTTTGGGCCAATTGGCTCAAAAGTGCGGTCGGTCGACCGCCTTTAGAGGCCAAATGGGCCGAAATTTTTTGTGTGGGTACTCAAGGTTGTGTCTAGGCTAATTCTAAGGTCATTCTTCAAATTTGAACAAAAAAAGCTAAAACATGTATATTTTAGTTCTAGTTTGGATTAAGAACAAAATCTACCATGTCAATTTCATGCTCAGGTGATTCATGTTTAAGACATTGACCATATTTACCTTTAGAGGTGTTACAGCTGTAATCTTGAAGCGTGACAATTCCATGTGTCACGACATTGATAATGACGAATGGTCTTTCTCCTATGAATCATCGCGTTGTACTCAGACCCTTTCGTCCATTCATTGCTTCTCTCCTGCGAAGGATTAGTGGATAACACATACCCAAAGGAATGCACAAATATTTTGAAGCAAGGGCAATGTTGTCATAGAAATAGAGGACATCTTTTATGCTATAGAAAAGTTGGTTTTACATTTTAGCACAGACAGAGATGTTCCATCATTGTTCACCAAATCTCTAAATATTAAGCAAGGTTGAGGCAATGATGTGCAAGATTATTTCAATAACACCTCAGACCTTGATTTGTCTCTAATGAATGATCTCTTGACTTAACCACCAAAATTTTGATGTTATCATGCATTGGTTAGTCCAAGAGCACACCCAAATTCCATACAAGTTTACTTTAGGTTCATTAATCAAACTTGACACCATGTCTCATTTGATTAAGGAAGGATATTTAACCTAAGCACCATGCTTAATTTAAAGAGCTTATAGGAGTATGCGCACTACTCCCAAACCAAAGCATACTCATAACAGAACCAGTAAGCATGAAGGCATCAAGAGATTCATTTAAGAAGAGACAAGAGCATGGATGGTGAACCAGATGAGCATTTGCAAAAAAAAATTATATTTTTTTTATTTTTATTTTTATGACATAGCAAGATGAGCAAGGTAAAAATAGAAATCATGGTAGAGACAACCAAACAAAATTAAGAATGAAGCATGATATAAATTTCTTAGAGAAATCCACTCCCCATACTTGGATTTTGCAACATTTTACAATGTGAAAATCCAAGTCTAGGATGTGAAATTTTCTTTTAAATGTGCTTCATTATTGAAGGATGTTTGGTTGGACATACCTTGTGTTTTGCTCCATCGTTCTTTTTGTTCAAACCTAAAATGGTTAGTGACAAAAATACCCGAAGGAACACTTTCACAAATATTCCCTTAATCTCATTTTACAAAGTCATTTTCTTTATTTTAGAATTTTGGGAAACTCAAAGAAAAATATTTTTATTTTTTTTTATATATTTTTTAAGAAAACTTTAATATAAAAGAAGAAAGCTCGGGTTATCTCCCGAAAGTGCTTAATTTTAAGACACAAGCTTGTCTTTGGGAAACCTTCAAGTTGCAACTCATGTTGGTGAAGCGGTTTCCCCTTCAACTCTACCATTTTCGAACCTATCCTCAAGACCAAAACCACTACGAGATTTGCAAAATTTATAGTAGACAAACACGTCTACAACCAACCTTGCAAATATTTTAGAAACAAGAAGAATGAAGGGGTTGTAGATCATGTGTGTAGTCATGGTAGAGGGAAGGATTGATTTGGGAGATTTCTCATTTGAGCATGGATTTGATTGGAAGATCGGGGAATAACTTCCATGCTCGTTGAAATCATTCTCCCTTTCAAGGAGTGGGTGATCACTTTCTTTCTCATGACATTTCAAGTCATTCTCAAGGCTTGAATGGGCCATGGCTGTTGGTGATATTGACATTAGCTCACCCCTTGGATCAAGAACTAGTTTGGATTCTAACCTTTTGATGAGAGGTCGGGAAGACCAAACAGGTAGATAATCTTCACCTATTCTATGCCCAAGCTTCTCATTTCCCATTGTGTTTTCCAAGATTCTAATGATTGGCCTTCCGATAAAGGTGAGATGAAAGGAAAGTCCAGGAAGGTCAAAGACATGGAAATCTAGGAAGATCTTGAGATCATCAACCACCACAAGAACATCATGGAGGACTCCTAAACAATCAAGGATTTTACAATTGGGGAGTCTAAGGTGTTTTTGTGATTGGGATACATGATCCTTTGATGATGTTGGAACATGGAAATGAGGAATGATGTTGATCTCGAGGCTAGGATCATAACAAAGTTCACCATTAATGCCTAACACTTGACCGGATATTCTCCTCACATGTATGGGCATTTTAGTGACTTCCTTTGAGGATTTGGGTTCATCCAACCATTCTTGACTTACAATGGTAGACAAAGGCTCTAACTGTTGATTATGCTCCTCTTGGTTACATTTATGGCCCTCATGGCTTCCATGCCTCGGGTATCTTAATGAATTCACAAAGTCATTAAGTGGGTCATCATAAGACTTGAATGAAGGAACACATGGGGGATCATCAGGATCAAGGATGAGTTTAGAAATGGATTCATAGGATAAGTCAAATGTGGGTATAGAGAAGGAGAGAATAGATTTGGCTTCTAAACACTTTAGTTCTCCTTCTATAAGCTCACTCGACATTCCTTTATGAGGTATCCTAGAGTTTTCCTGATGTGCCATGCGCGAAGTCGAGGCACAAGATGATGTTGATTTGGGAGGTTTTTGAAAAGATCCCTTCATGAGAGGTCTAGAAAGATGTTTCTTAGAAGGTCTCTTTAGGAAAGGATCATTTTGGGCATTCCCAAAACCAGCAAGATCGTATGAAATGTTAGCCTCGAACTCGAAGGGATGGTTTAGATGTTGAATTTCTTCTTCCTTCGAGATTTGTGGTATTTGTGGTTCAGGATCGATGGGAGAATCTTTGGATGGGAGTGGTGGTGATTCGGCTATCGAGATTTATTTTCTAGGGAATGGTTTTTCTCCTTCTATGGGTCCTTCATTATAAACGTTAATGTAGGGGGTGTTTTCAAGAATCTTCATGAGAAGACTCTTCCCTTCACTAATGGGTAAACACAGGAAGGCTCGCCTAGAAGTCATGTCAAGAATTTGTGCAGAATCTTTGCTAAGACCACCATAAAAGTGTTGCAACAATGTTGGCTCGGTTATAGCAAGATCAGGGCCAGATGATGTTAGATCTAAGAGACGGGCCCATACTGCACCAAGAGGTTCTTTCTCCTTTTGTGAGAAGTTAATGACCTCTTTTCGAAGACGAACAACTCGAGAGGTGGGGAAGAAAGCTAGGCAGAATTTGGATTGTAACTTTTCCCATTCTCCGTTTGCATCATCTATGTGGCGAAGGTACCATTTTTTGGCTATTCCCATCAAAGAAAATGGAAATAGCTTCCACTTAAGGGTACCTCGCCTCATCACATGGATGTGGACACATGAACACAATTGTTCAAAGTCTCGTAGATGAGTGTAGGGATTTTCGTTTTCGTCCCCAGAAAAAGGTTTGGTCTGAACCATCCTTATGAGGCTTTGGCGAAGCTCATAAGGAATGTCCAATATGGTCTGAGATGAACTAGGTGGCTCCAACCTAGCGCCTGTTGGAGCACCATACTCGAAAAGAGGTGTTTGATCCATAGGTGTATATGTGGAAAGAAAGGTTTAAATCAAACAAGGATAATAGGACCAAAGGGTTCCAGTTAAAACAGCTACTGTTCCCCGGCAACGGCGTCAGAAATGCTTGTTGGTATTTGTTATGACTATTGGATAAATCCGCAAGCGCACAGATTATACCGTTCTAGCACTTCACCGGGAGTATTCTGTTGGTAATTCTTATGACTATTGGATAAATCCGCAAGCGCACAGATTATACCGTTGTAGCACTTCACCTCGGAGTATTTCGGGGTATCGTATTTATATTCTCCCAAAGGAAAGCAGAGCTAGAAATGATAATAAAAGAGAGATCCTAGAGATCACCTCAATTTAGTACCAACTAGTGTAAGTGGGTAATTGATATAATGATAGGAAGGTGATGATGCAACAAACTGGTAAAGATAAGTAAGAGATGACTAGTGAGTATAACTATGTGAGAGGACAACGAGAGAGTAAAGGACTCCTGTGATTCCAACTCTACCTTTGTGGATTTAACTACGACACTCAGCTGAGACAAACATCAATTGATTCCTCAATACATGTATGCTAGGCGAGGGGATAGATCAGTAGGAGGACAAAACTCCTACCGGACCGCGCCCTCTTCTTACGGGGGCCTTATCTTTTAAGAACTTGCCTAAGAACATGTGGTGGAATACAAAGACTAGACAAAGCTGTCACCTTTTGCTAGCTACCACAAACAATTCGTGCAACAAGCGATAACCAAAGGTAAGATTATGTATAAGCACCACGCTTACACCTATTCTCACTACTCTAATCGTGTATACAACAACTAGAACACCTTATGACAGACGATGAACGCATACAGGAAAGGCCACAAGGATCTCAATCTAGTTTATAACAACTAATTGACATGATAAACCACAACAATACTATAACAAGTATAATATTGCACTAAGTAAAGACTAAGTAAAGTAAGGAAGGAATATTATATTAAATAAGTAAAGTCTTACAAAAAGGGAAAGATACAAGAGCTTATACCAGATCCTCCGGGAAGACAACTCTGAAAAGATCGAGCAAAGCTCAACTCAACTTTAACTCCCACACTAGAGAACACCAGTAGACTAATCTCCACTTGATAACAAGAGTGGCTTGTATGGATTACATCATGATTAGAGAGGGAAGTCTAGGCCTCTATTTATAGTGGGGGCTGGAGTAGGGGCTACTCCAGCGCCACATCATCGATCAAGGGCCTTCCATTCTCCACCCTTGGATCCAACCGACCTTGGAACCGACCAAGGCATGGATGGTGGTAATCCAACACGTGGGGGAGAAGTATGGCGGTTGGAGGGAGCCCAACCGACCTAGGGAGGAATCGGCCGAATCCCCCTATGGCCAGTGGACCCTCCTCTGTCCTCCTGGAGGTGGCTCTACTGGTCAGGGGCCAAGTGGGGGCCTGGTGGGCCCATTAGAGGTTCGGCCGAATCCCCTATGTGGGTTCTGGCCCACCTCTACTGTCCAGAGGCTGGCCCCACTTGTCATTGATGTTCATTGTTGGTTCTGAGTTGGTTGTCACGTTGATCTCCTTGGTGTGGGCCCATGGATCCATGTGCTTTGCTTGTGAGCCGTTGAGAGAACACACAGAGTGATCCAATGGATGGATTCCACTCTAGAGTGCCTCTCTTGGATCATGGCCGAGAGGGGAGAGTATGGTGGGCCCATTGGGTGGTCGGTCGACCCCCTCTGTGGGTACCATGGGTCTCTTTTGTCCCATTTCTTCATATCTACATTAAAATATTCATGGACATGTGGAACTTGTTATTTAATAAAGAATGCTCATGCAATGATTGTTTCTTCCTTGATTCTGAGTTATTGGCATCATGTTTAGTTATATAAAAGTGGGTCATAACTTGTGCCAACAAGATCCTCCAAGCTGAACCTTTGCTCGTCCCGAGCAAACAGTTAAACTTAGCACGGTGGATCAGGAGTTGCTACAATGCTTCATATTTCAAGAGTACTAAATTTACAACAATCATACTTCTCTTTTGTATAAAAAATTCAGCAATAAAGACTCACCCATATTACCTTAGTGTAGGGTTATGAGGTTGCTACGCTAGCTAGAAAACAAAAATTTTCTACCCCATAAACCAGGAACTAGTGCTAGTTATAGATCATGGGGTTACCACTAGACGCGCGGGTGCAGCGGAAGTGACTTGATGTAGTCGTGTGTGTCGCAGCAGTACCGTGCAGTTGCGAGGTCATCCGTCTCAACGTCTCTTACTCGGGGTTCGTCCTTGTGCTCCAGATGCAGCACCTCCGAGGAATCCCACACGTGCAGGGAAGAAGCGTCACGCCTCTGGACTGCTAGGTCCGCGAGGAGTACTAGGCACGACCGTGGGGATGGCGACGGCGGCTGCCAAAGGACATGAGTTAGACTCGCCCCGCGTATCCCCTTGCTTATATATGTGTCCTAATGAGCTCCCACGTTGGAGGCCCATTAGCAACCCTAAACCTAGTCTAATTCGGGTCCAACCCGAATTAGGCTTCCAGCCCCTTAAGCATGCGACCCTATGGGCTCACGCACACATAGACATGGCCCAAGTACTCTTACTCGACTAATAGTTGATAGTGGCCTCTAGCAAGGCGTGTCAACTCCTATGCATACGCTATGATCATATCAGACGAACCACCACAATACAATATACTTGTTATTCCTTTGCCTCATGATATTTGGTACAACTCATGGGTTAACACTTAACCCAAGCACGGTCATGCATTTCATGATCTAATCATTTGAGTAGTCCTATGATATCTCTCTCATATGAAGAGTGGCAAATTCCATCTTGATGGACTATGTCTCACAGCATGTTTTCCGACAAACCCGAAAGCCACCTTTATAACTGCCCAGTTACGGAGTAGCGTTTGGTAGTATCTAAGTAGGTCGTTTCACATCTTGAGTACATACGACAATCTCAGGTCTAAGGACTAACATACATGATGTGTATAGAGACAATCTCATGTCGGGTTTGTTCAGCACCATGTCCTACATGTGCCCACATTATTAGTTTGACATCTCATGTGCATGACTTGTGAAACATAGTCATCAACTAATAATGTGCTGATCTAATATTCATGCACATTCTAGCACAAACTCCGATCTAGGACAACTTTAGAATAACCATACAAGTAAAATAGTTTCACAAACAATTCACATAATTGTTTCTCGATACAAGTTGTCTTTAATAGATATTCATTGAACTCATAACATGTCATGGATACAAGGAAATACAATCATCTCTATGATTACCTCTAGGGCATATTCCCAACACTTAGTCCTCCATGGGGCTTATAGATTTTTCCTTTGTCTTGGGCGGTTGAGAGATAGAACAACTTGACTTGAGCACTAGTTTTCTTATTCTTTCACAAGTTTCATATCGGAGGTTTTGCAATGTTTTGTAAAAGAAAACTTAATGTTCCTCAAATGGTACTCTCAAGTCGCTCAAAAGGTGTATGGTTCCTCACAAAGGCATATATCAAAGTTTGCCTTCCTTTATCCTATCTCTAAAAGCTTATGTGGAGCTCTAGGTAGGGATAAAAGATGTAGCAAACTTACCTTGAATATATTGTAAAGTCAAATTCCGGATCTAGGGAGAGAAATGTCATACTCTTAGATCAAGATGTGCAAGTGTGTGGAAACATGGTGGATGATCAAAACTCCTATTTGTGGATGATCTCTCTTTCCTAAAATTATTATTTTGAGACATAGCTATCTTTTTGAGTTTTTCTATGAGCTTTGAAGATGCTCATTATGTATATATATATATATATATATATATATTTCAAGAGAGCTTTGAAAATGCTCATAAAGATTAGCACTTAAAATGCCCTTGAATTTTCATAATTTTGCATAGTCTATGTCTCATTTACTAGCAACATACTAGAGAGAGTTTTTCTACTTAGAGCATGGAGTATGAACTATGTGGAAATGTAAGGCATGTTTGTGCGTACTTCCAGTGTAGAAGCAGCAATGTATATGTGGCGTGCGTGTGATCTTGATCTTGGGAGCATGATAAATCTCTCAACAAGGGTCACAAAACTTGACCAAACTCAACACAAAGTAAGCAGCTTATGTAGAAAACTTATATCATGAAGAAGTATGTATGACTTTGGTAGGAATTTTTTTTTCACCATTGAGGAAGAAGAGGTTGTTTTATCCTTTTAATAAATAAAACTCCAACAATCATTCTTGCTTAGAACAAAATTATAGCAGCTCTTATCTTGTCATATCATGTCTCACAACAACTTAGACTTAGTTTCAGCATTTGCAACCCACTGGAGTTTGAGGTTTATGATGTTTTCTTTTAAGCTGAGTAATTCATATTTAGAGAAATATCAAGCTATAAACTAAGTACTAGAGAGATATTTAGCAGAGCAACTATTCATCATTTCCACAGAAGATAAAGATACTTATACAATAAGTGTACTCTAAGGGAAATAACACTTAATTAATTTACAGGGAAACATTTTCTTTTTAATTTTTTTAATTTTCTAGATTTTTTTTAGGAATGGATAAATGCAGAAATAAAATGCTGGAATTAAAATTATGAAATTTAACTTGCATAATAAAATTACTGAATTGAAAACTTACCTTAGTGGGGGATAGAATCTCCCCCAAGCTTACCTTTTTCATGGTCCTTGTGGAGGAAATTGTGTCGGGTCGATTCCATAGTGGGCATAGAAATTAGTCCACTGCTGGTTCTGAAAATCTCTCATGTCTTGGACCTGTTGTTGATTTTAGACCACGTTGTCATGGAGGGCTCCATGACTTACCCGAAGCTCATTCACTTGGGTGGTGAGTAAACCCACATCATGACGAAGCTCGTGGTCATCTCGTCCCTGTGAAGAAGAAGCAAAAGACAACCGTCCGCTTTGTACATGTGACGATGATCTCTGGAGTCCACTGCTTGAGCTAGAGAACTGTAGGGTGCTCATGGACTCATCTACGAAGTCTAGGCCTAGAGATGTGCCTTCCTCCTGTGCGGCATATGCCATGTTGCTTGTCACCCTTCGACCTGTAAAGCTCCTACGCCCTTCTTGTGTCTCTATAGTAAAGGTTAGTCTCCTATACCTAAATAGTTTGAGCCTTTCATAAGGGAGCTGAATTCTTTTTAAGGGGTCATTGTTCAAATATAAGACATAATCATTTAACCCATGAGTTAGATTGTGACCTTGCACAAAGTAGTTCATATCTAACACAGACCTGAAGGTGCTTAAGTAAAACTATAGTTCTCAAGCTGAGCCATATTATTCAAGATTTTAGTGATCATAGAAGTGAACTCAAAAGGTCCTTTTCTACCACTGGCTGAGCACCAGTGATCTACCATGGCTCTAACAAGAGAAACTTGAATTTTATTCACCATGGCATAAAGTAACCTCATCTCAACATTTGATATAGGCCTAACGTCATCTCTAGGAAACAAGGTTATGTTGGGAATATGCCCTAGAGGTAATCATAGAGATGATTGTATTTCCTTGTATCCATGACATATTATGAGTTCAATGAATATCCATGAAAGACAACTTGTATCGATAAGCAATTATGTGAATTGTTTGTGAAACTCTTTTACTTGTATGGTTATTCTAAAGTTGTCCCTGATCGAAGTTCATACTAGAATGTACATGAATATTGGAACTTGGTTTACCCGCCTGATGGGGTTAAACCCATAGAGTGTCATGAGATCCGAGATAGATTCCATGGGAGAGAATCAAGTTTGGAACTTGGTTGACCCGCCTGATGGGGTTAAACCCATAGAGTGCAAATGGGTCTATAAAAAGAAAAAAGATATGGATGGAAACGTTCACGTCTATAAAGTTCGACTTGTTGCAAAGGGTTTTTGGCAAGTTCAAGGAGTTGACTACGACGAGACATTCTCGCCAGTAGCGATGGTTAAATCTATCCGGATCATTCTAGCAATTGTTGCTTATTTCGATTATGAGATTTGGTAGATGGATGTTAAAACAGCCTTTCTAAATGGAAATTTGGAAGAGGACGTGTATATGATACAGCCCGAAGGCTTTGTTGATCCTAAAAATGCTGGAAAAATATGCAAGCTAAAGAAATCCATTTATGGATTAAAGTAAGCATCTCGGAGTTGGAATATTCGTTTTGATGAAGTGATCAAAGGGTTTGGCTTTTGTCTGAATGAAGAAGAACCTTGTGTTTACAAGAGGGAAAGTGGGAGCGTTGTCGTATTTCTAATCTTGTATGTGGATGACATACTATTGATTGGGAATGACATTCCTATGTTGCAATCCGTAAAGACTTCACTGAATAACAGTTTTTCTATGAAGGATTTAGGAGAAGCAACATACATTGTGGGCATTAAGATCTATAGAGATAGATCAAAGAGGCTTATAGGATTAAGCCAAGATACATACATTGACAAGGTGTTCAAACGGTTCAACATGGAACAATCCAAGAGAGGGTTCTTGCCTATGTCACATGGTATGCGTTTTAGCGAGAAGCAGTGTCCTACGACAGCTGATGAGCAGAAGCGCATGAGTAAGGTTCCATATGCTTCGGCCGTTGGTTCCATTATGTACACCACGATATGTACTCGCCCAGATGTCTCATATGCTCTAAGTGTTGTGAGCAGGTACCAAGCTAATCCAGGTGAGAGTCACTGGACGCTTGTTAAAAACGTCCTTAAGTACTTGAGAAGGACTAAAGATGTGTTCCTAATCTATGGAGGTGAGGAGGAGCTTGTTGTAAATGGTTACACCGATGCCAGCTTCCAATCTAACGTGGATGATTCACAATCTCAATCCGGTTTTGTGTTCACAATAAATGGTGGTGTTGTAAGCTGGAAGCGTTCCAAGCAGGAGACGGTAACCGATTCTACAACAGAAGCGGAGTACATTGCAGCTTCTGCCGCTGCAAAGGAAGGTGTTTGGATGAGGAGGTTTCTCATCGAGCTTGGCGTGGTTCCAAATGCGTCTCGCCCATTGAATCTGTATTGTGATAACAATGGGGCGATAGCGCAGGCTAAGGAGCCTAGGAATCACCAAAGGAACAAACATGTACTACGGAAGTTTCATCTCATTCGAGAGTTCGTCGGTCGAGATGAGATCAAGATGTGCAAAATACATACGGATTTGAATGTTGCAGATCCTTTGACAAAGGCTCTTCCACAGCCTAAGCATGAGGCGCACGTAAAAGCTATGGGTATTAGATATCTTTGAGATTAGCTCTAGTGCAAGTGGGAGATTGTTGGAAATATTTCCTAGAGGTAATCATAGAGATGATTGCATTTCCTTGTATCCATGACATATTATGAGTTCAATGAATATCCATGAAAGACAACTTGTATCGATAAGCAATTATGTGAATTGTTTGTGAAACTCTTTTACTTGTATGGTTATTCTAAAGTTGTCCCTGATCGAAGTTCATACTAGAATGTACATGAATATTGGATCAGTACATTATTAGTTGATGACTATGTTTCACAAGTCATGGACATGGAGATGTCGAACTAATAATGTGGGCACATGTAGGACATGGTGCTGGACAGACCCGACATGAGATTGTCTCTATACACATCATGTATGTTATGTCCTTAGACCTGAGATTGTCGTATGTACTCAAGATGTGAAACGACCTACCTTGGGACCACCAAACGCTACTCCGTGATTGGGTAGTTATAAAGGTGACTTTCGGGTTTGTCAGGAAGCATGCTGTGAGACATAGTCAATCAAGATGGAATTTGCCACTCTCCATGAGAGAGAGAGATATCACTGGATCACTCAAATGATTAGATCATGAAATGCATGGCCGTGCTTGGGTTAAGTGTTAACCCACGAGTTGAACCAAATATCATGAGGCAAAGGAGTAACATGTATATTGTAATGTGGTGGTTCGTCTGATATGATCGTAGCGTATGCATAGGAGTTGACACGCCTTGCTAGAGGCCGCCATCAACTATTGGTCGAGTAAGAGTACTTGGGCCATGTCTATGTGTGCGTGAGCCCATAGGGTCGCACGCTTAAGGGGCTGGAAGCCTAATTCGGGTTGGACCCGAATTAGACTAGGTTTAGGGTTATGAAGAATCATGGACCCTTGTGTTTAGGCGATTAACGACAATGCTAGGTCACTATGACTAACGTGTGTTTTGCAGAAGCAAAGTCATTTGTGTTAGGTCATTAGTGATACAATTTGACTAGGCTTAATGGATATTCATGCCCCCAAGAGGGAAATCGTTTCGGTTGCAAAGGATGATGATACAAGTTGAAGACTAGGCTAGTTCTTAGTGCCATAAGGTTGACAAGGGCACTAAGTATAGCTATGGTTTTGTTTTTCCTTTGACCGTACTATAAAGGGGGTATGAGATTAGTAGCTTGACCTAGGAGAGTTTAGGAGAGTGGGTATATGCACACTTGTCACAACTAGTCCTAGAGACCTTGCTTTCAGCCCTTGGTTAACCCTAGAAAAGGTAGGAGCAAAATCCCTTGAGAGATCTCAGTGAAAATAGTTGAAATAGGGGGAGAAAGAGGCTCCGGACCAATCTGCCAAGTAGGCATCGGACCAAGGAGAGTGGTCCGACGGTCCCTGACTTAGGCAAAAGTTTAGCTCGAGAAGCTCCGGACCACCTGTTTGGAGAGCGTCGGACCATAGGAGAGTGGTCCGATGGCTCGTGTCAGAGAGAGAGAGAGAGAGAGAGCCTGAAAGAAGGCTTCGGACTAGTTCGACGGTGAGTCCGACAGCTAGTCCGATGCTTCAAGACAGGAGGCGGATTTCATACAGTAAGCTCCCTGGCTCCGGACCAAAGCGTCGGACCAGGGCTCCGGACCAAGGAGAGTGGTCCGGTGGTTCGAAGAAGAGAAAATGTTTTCACTCAGTGAGCAAAATTGAGTTTTCGGCGTTTTAAGTTTAGACGTCGGAATCGGTTAACTCTGTTTTGCAGGTATTCGTGATTGGTATAGCCCTTATGTGTATGTGATGCATGTATGTAATTAATTAATGGCTTGCACGTCATGATTAAGACAATATGGCTAGAGCCACATATATTGTCCATTCAAATGTAATGGCCTGCGTGCCAATCTGTGATGTTCCTATCCGCGACCATGTAATTTTATCTCATTGTCCTACGGTAGTGATAGATAGTCTTGGTGGACTCATCACAGAAGGATAGCATACTTGAATCATGGAGATGGTGATCACCATGATGAACAGATTGATGGAGATGGAGATCCCCAAAGTAACAATGGGCTATACCAAGTCATATCTGTGTTTATGTCGTTCTCACTATGTTCTACTTTCACGTGCAATAATGTTTTTGTCTACTTATGCGGTAGTGAAGTAGAACGATCCCTCAACAATGTTTAAGTCATAATGCTTCCCCAAAGCTTGCACTGTCACATGTCTCGTACGATCGGTGGCAGGTCTATGAAATTAGGGTGCCACTGGTTTTCCTTGACTAGACAGGTTTGTGTCAGACACTTACAAGCAGAAGGTTTGGTTACTTGAACAAGGTTATCCTCACGGTTAGGGACCTTGGAGCATTAGTTGTTGGTAACACAAGCATAGAGATGCCACCCAACAACAAGAGTCATATGTGATATGATTAGCAAGGAGTTGCTTACCGATCTACCATGTCTCCTAGCGGTGATGCTAAAGCTCAGTAGTAGAATTGTTAGTTGCGGGTCTTGAATCACTAAGTTTCAATAGAGGGATATTGATTTTAGTGGGAGTAGATTCTATTAAAAGTTTAATATGATTTACTCTGTCTTGGATACATTGTCTTAGTATTTTGCATTACTTTTGTTGTAGATGGCTCCCAGTAATCAACCATTTACTTTGTGTTCAATTCTTGAGAAAGATAAGTTGAATGGAACAAACTATGCAGATTGGATCCGCAACCTGAGAATTGTTCTCAGGGCTGAGAAAAAGGAAGATGTTCTAGACACCCCATTACTAGATGAGCCTGCTGATAATGCACCTGCTGCAGAGAAAACCGCTTACAAGAAAGCATGTGATGCTGATCTTGAAGTGGGTTGCCTTATGCTCGCTTGCATGGAGCCAGATCTACATATGCATTTTGATAATAATCATGCAGCGTACGATATGATCGTGGTGCTTAATGATATGTTTCAGACTCAAGCTAGGACTGAAAGGTTCAATGTTTCCAAGGCTTTTGTCGAAACCAAGCTTGCAGAAGGCGCAGCAGTTGGCCCACATGTGATCAAGATGGTTGGTCACACTCAGAGATTGGAGAAGCTAGGCTTCCCAATGGGCCCAGAGTTGGCCACTGATTTCATACTTGCGTCTCTTCCGCCTAGCTATGGGAACTTCATTTCGAACTACCATATGCATGGGGCGGAGAAGGGCTTGAATGAATTGTGCGGCATGCTTAAAACTGCAGAAGCTGATATCAAGAAAGGTGCTGGCAGTAGCCATGTGATGGCAGTCCAAAACAAGCCTTACTTTAAGAAGAGGGCTTGGAAGAAGAAAGCGATGGCTAAAGATCAGATCTCCAAGCCAAACCCTCCTCCTGCACCCAAGGCTGTTGGACAAGCTGCTGAAGCTAAATGCTTTCATTGTAATGGGAAAGGTCACTGGAAAAGGAACTGCAAGTTGTACTTGGAATCCTTGAAGGATGGCGGTGGTAAAGGTACTCCCGCTTCTTGTACACTTGTTGTTTATGTTACAGACATTTTTCTCGCTGATTCTTATATTAATTCTTGGGTATTTGATACTGGATCGGTTGCTCATATTTGCAATACGATGCAGGGAATGATAAGAAGTAGAAGCGTGAAAAGAGGAGAAGTTGATTTCCGCGTGGGCAACAATGCAAGAGTTGCTACGTTGAGTGTTGGGACGATGCAACTTCACCTCCCGTCAGGATTTATCATGGAATTGAATAATTGTTATTTTGTTCCTAGTTTAAGTCGAAACATTGTGTCACCTTCATGTTTGATGAAGGATGGTTATTCATTTGCGAGTAAAGACAATGGTTGTGTGACCTCAAAGAATGGCATGTTTGTGGCTTTTGCATCCATTGTGAATGGATTGTTTATTTTAAATCTTGATGATGAACCTATCTGTAATATTAATGCTAAAAGGCCTTGGCTTAATGAGTTAAGTCCTACTTATATGTGGCATTGTCGTTTAGGTCATATAAGTGAGAATTGCATGAAGAGGCTCCATTCAGATGGGCTTCTAACTTCGTTTGATTTTGAATCATATGAGACATGTGAGGCTTGCCTATTGGGTAAGATGACCAAGTCGCCTTTCACAGGTTTTCCTGAGAGGGCGGCAGACTTATTGGAACTTGTACATACTGATGTATGTGGACCAATGAGTACGACAGCTAGAGGCAGATTTCAATACTTCATAACCTTCACTGATGATTTTAGTAGATATGGATATATCTACTTAATGAAACATAAGTCTGAAACATTTGAAAAGTTCAAAGAATTTCAGAATGAAGTAGAGAATCAACGTGGCAAGAAAATTAAAGCCTTGCGATCTGATCGTGGAGGCAAATATTTGAGCCATGAGTTTAGCAATCATCTAAAGAGTTGTGGAATTGTTCCACAGCTTACGCCACCTGGAATGCCTCAGAGAAACGGCGTATCCGAGCGACGTAATCGGACTTTGTTGGACATGGTTCGCTCTATGATGAGCCAGTCAGACCTACCACTCTCTTTTTGGGGATATGCTCTAGAAACAGCCGCTTTCACATTGAATAGGGTATCGTCTAAGTCCGTAGTTAAGACACCACATGAGATGTGGACTGGTAAGAGTCCCAGTTTGTCTTTTCTAAAGATTTGGGATTGTGAAGTTTATGTCAAATGACTTATATTAGATAAACTAACACCCAAGTCGGACAAATGCTTTTTCGTGGGATATCCAAAGGAAACTTTAGGGTATTACTTCTACAACCGATCAGAGGGCAAAGTGTTTGTTGCTCGGAACGGTGTCTTCTTAGAGAAAGAGTGTCTCAATAAAGAGAAGATTGCACAAAAGGTGTATCTTGAAGAAGTTCAAGATGAGCCAATAGGGATAACTCTATGAGTGATGCTAATGTAGTAGAACAAGTTGAGATACCTGTGGCAAGAGAAACACCACCACTACCACGAAGTTCAGCAAGAATCCGTGAGGCACGTGGGGAAGTGTTGTTGTTAGACAATGACAAACCTGCGACATACGCGGAAGCAATGATGGACCCAAATTCCGAGGAATGGCAAAGTGTCATGAGATCCGAGATAGATTCCATGGGAGACAATCAAGTTTGGAACTTGGTTGACCCGCCTGATGGGGTTAAACCCATAGAGTGCAAATGGGTCTATAAAAAGAAAAAAGATATGGATGGAAACGTTCACGTCTATAAAGTTTGACTTGTTGCAAAGGGTTTTCGGCAAGTTCAAGGAGTTGACTACGACGAGACATTCTCGCCGGTAGCGATGCTTAAATCTATCCGGATCATTCTAGCAATTGTTGCTTATTTCGATTATGAGATTTGGTAGATGGATGTTAAAACAACCTTTCTAAATGGAAATTGGGAAGAGGACGTGTATATGATACAGCCCGAAGGCTTTGTTGATCCTAAAAATGCTGGAAAATATGCAAGCTAAAGAAATCCATTTATGGATTAAAGTAAGCATCTCGAAGTTGGAATATTCGTTTTGATGAAGTGATCAAAGGGTTTGGCTTTTGTCTGAATGAAGAAGAACCTTGTGTTTACAAGAGGGAAAGTGGGAGCGTTGTCGTATTTCTAATCTTGTACGTGGATGACATACTATTGATTGGGAATGACATTCCTATGTTGCAATCCGTAAAGACTTCACTGAATAACAGTTTTTCTATGAAGGATTTAGGAGAAGCAACATACATTGTGGGCATTAAGATCTATAGAGATAGATCAAAGAGGCTTATAGGATTAAGCCAAGATACATACATTGACAAGGTGTTCAAACGGTTCAACATGGAACAATCCAAGAGAGGGTTCTTGCCTATGTCACATGGTATGCGTTTTAGCGAGAAGCAGTGTCCTACGACAGCTGATGAGCAGAAGCGCATGAGTAAGGTTCCATATGCTTCGGCCGTTGGTTCCATTATGTACACCACGATATGTACTCGCCCAGATGTCTCATATGCTCTAAGTGTTGTGAGCAGGTACCAAGCTAATCCAGGTGAGAGTCACTGGACGCTTGTTAAAAACGTCCTTAAGTACTTGAGAAGGACTAAAGATGTGTTCCTAATCTATGGAGGTGAGGAGGAGCTTGTTGTAAATGGTTACACCGATGCCAGCTTCCAATCTAACGTGGATGATTCACAATCTCAATCAGGTTTTGTGTTCACAATAAATGGTGGTGTTGTAAGCTGGAAGCGTTCCAAGCAGGAGACGGTAACCGATTCTACAACAGAAGCGGAGTACATTGCAGCTTCTGCCGCTGCAAAGGAAGGTGTTTGGATGAGGAGGTTTCTCATCGAGCTTGGCGTGGTTCCAAATGCGTCTCGCCCATTGAATCTGTATTGTGATAACAATGGGGCGATAGCGCAGGCTAAGGAGCCTAGGAATCACCAAAGGAACAAACATGTACTACGGAAGTTTCATCTCATTCGAGAGTTCGTCGGTCGAGATGAGATCAAGATGTGCAAAATACATACGGATTTGAATGTTGCAGATCCTTTGACAAAGGCTCTTCCACAGCCTAAGCATGAGGCGCACGTAAAAGCTATGGGTATTAGATATCTTTGAGATTAGCTCTAGTGCAAGTGGGAGATTGTTGGAAATATTTCCTAGAGGTAATCATAGAGATGATTGCATTTCCTTGTATCCATGACATATTATGAGTTCAATGAATATCCATGAAAGACAACTTGTATCGATAAGCAATTATGTGAATTGTTTGTGAAACTCTTTTACTTGTATGGTTATTCTAAAGTTGTCCCTGATCGAAGTTCATACTAGAATGTACATGAATATTGGATCAGTACATTATTAGTTGATGACTATGTTTCACAAGTCATGGACATGGAGATGTCGAACTAATAATGTGGGCACATGTAGGACATGGTGCTGGACAGACCCGACATGAGATTGTCTCTATACACATCATGTATGTTATGTCCTTAGACCTGAGATTGTCGTATGTACTCAAGATGTGAAACGACCTACCTTGGGACCACCAAACGCTACTCCGTGATTGGGTAGTTATAAAGGTGACTTTCGGGTTTGTCAGGAAGCATGCTGTGAGACATAGTCAATCAAGATGGAATTTGCCACTCTCCATGAGAGAGAGAGATATCACTGGATCACTCAAATGATTAGATCATGAAATGCATGGCCGTGCTTGGGTTAAGTGTTAACCCACGAGTTGAACCAAATATCATGAGGCAAAGGAATAACATGTATATTGTAATGTGGTGGTTCGTCTGATATGATCGTAGCGTATGCATAGGAGTTGACACGCCTTGCTAGAGGCCGCCATCAACTATTGGTCGAGTAAGAGTACTTGGGCCATGTCTATGTGTGCGTGAGCCCATAGGGTCGCACGCTTAAGGGCTGGAAGCCTAATTCGGGTTGGACCCGAATTAGACTAGGTTTAGGGTTAGGAAGAATCATGGACCCTTGTGTTTAGGCGATTAACGACAATGTTAGGTCACTATGACTAACGTGTGTTTTGCAGAAGCAAAGTCATTTGTGTTAGGTCATTAGTGATACAATTTGACTAGGCTTAATGGATATTCATGCCCCCAAGAGGGAAATCGTTTCGGTTGCAAAGGATGATGATACAAGTTGAAGACTAGGCTAGTTCTTAGTGCCATAAGGTTGACAAGGGCACTAAGTATAGCTATGGTTTTGTTTTTCCTTTGACCGTACTATAAAGGGGGTATGAGATTAGTAGCTTGACCTAGGAGAGTTTAGGAGAGTGGGTATATGCACACTTGTCACAACTAGTCCTAGAGACCTTGCTTTCAGCCCTTGGTTAACCCTAGAAAAGGTAGGAGCAAAATCCCTTGAGAGATCTCAGTGAAAATATTTGAAATAGGGGGAGAAAGAGGCTCCGGACCAATCTGCCAAGTAGGCATCGGACCAAGGAGAGTGGTCCGACGATCCCTGACTTAGGCAAAAGTTTAGCTCGAGAAGCTCCGGACCACCTGTTTGGAGAGCGTCGGACCATAGGAGAGTGGTCCGATGGCTCGTGTCAGAGAGAGAGAGAGAGAGCCTGAAAGAAGGCTTCGGACTAGTCCGACGGTGAGTCCGACAGCTAGTCCGATGCTTCAAGACAGGAGGCGGATTTCATACAGTAAGCTCCCTGGCTCCGGACCAAAGCGTCGGACCAGGGCTCCGGACCAAGGAGAGTGGTTCGGTGGTTCGAAGAAGAGAAAATGTTTTCACTCAGTGAGCACCCTGGCTCCGGACTAGTGCGTCGGACTAGGGCGTCGGACCAAGCAGAGTAGTCCGACGGTGCCTGAGTTTCAATTCAGAGTGAGCTCCGGACCAGTGTGCTTGGTCCGGTGGTGTGAGCTCCGGACTAGTCCGGTGGCTTCGCAGAGAAAAGAAAAAGCAAAAAACGGCTAGTTTTGGAGGTGGGGACTATTTATAGTTGCCCCCTTTATCCTTAGGATGTCTCTTGGCCATTGTTTCAGCTCGTGACACCTTAAGAGAACCTTTGGTGAGCCAAGTGCCTAGTGAGGGAGAGATTAGAGAGAGTTCATCTTGTTCTTCCCTCCTAGAGTGATTAGGAGTGATTTGTGTGCATCCATCCACCTTCCTAGCCTTGAGTTGGTCAAGTGAAGGTCTTGTGCTTGTTACTCTTGGTGTTCGATAGCACCTAGATAGTTTGGTGGTGTTCGGAGGAAGTGATCGCCGGAAGATTGTCGACGGCTCTTCTCCAAGCTCCTGTGATCGGTTGTGGGCGATTCACCGAGCCGAGTGGCGAAGAATCAGCCCGTAGAGAGCACTCTACCCTTGCGCGGGTAGAGGGGGAGCGATAACTTGCGAGGTGCTCCAACGAGGACTAGGGGGGTGTGTCGACACCTCGATAGCTCGGGAAAACATCGTTGCGTCATTGAGATTCTTGTTCCCTAGCTCTTTACTCTATTGCATTTACTTTGAGCTGTGTTCTTATCTTTCCTACTAGAATTTATTAGGTTGTTCTTAAATTCCATGAACTACTACCGCTTTCTAGCTAAGACACATGGATGGTAGGCACTAGGGGTGATTGGCATTTGATAGGTTTTCATATTTGCTTTAGAAATTTAAAAGAAGCCCAAATCACCCCCCCCCTCTTGGGCATCTTGATCCTTTCAATTGGTATTAGAGCCCTGGTTGCTCTAAATTAGGCTTCACCACCTAGAGCAAGATGTCCCATGGGGATGGACCGCCACCCATGTTCGATGGGGATGACTTTCCTTATTGGAAAGTGCGGATGGAGGCCTACCTTGAGGCCGTGGATGTCGGCGTTCACAAAGCCGCCACCATAGGCGGATCGGTGTTCGCCGAGGATCCCTACTTTGAGAAGAACAATGCTAAGGCAAAGAACATTCTTTTCCGTGGCATTTGCAAGGATGTGTTCAACCGTGTGCGAAATTGCAAAACCGCGCATGAAATTTGGACAAACATTTGCGCTCTACACGAGGGCACTAAATGTGAAAGAGAAGAGCGTTATCACCACATCATTGCTAAGTTAAATGCTTTCACCATGCTATCTCATGAAAATGCTAATGAAATGTACTCTCGCTTGAATATGCTTGTAGAGGAGTTGAATGGCCTTGGGATCACTCAAATGACACCAGCCGATGTGGTGCGCAAGATACTTTGCGTCTTACCAATAGACAAGTATAGCCACATCGTCACGGTCCTTCATCAAGGTGATCTCTCCACAACTACACCAACACAAGTGTTGGGAAAGATCAATGCTCATGAGATTTACATGAAGATCAATGATGGAAGTTCATCCTCCTCCAAGAAGAAAGAGAAGGAGGAGAAGAAGGACTTGGCTCTCAAGGCATCTTCCAAGGAGAAGTGCAAGATTCAATATGTCATTGAGAGTGCAAGTGATGACGATGATGATGAAGACAACATCGCTCTTATGGTGAAGAAGACCGCCAAGATGTTGAAGAGGCTAAACAAGAATGGATTCAAGTTTGACTCAAAGAAGAAGAAATTCTTCACTAGCTCTTCAAGGAAGCCAATCTCTCAAATGAAGTGCTACAATTGCGGCACTCTTGGTCATCTAGCTCATGCTTGCCCCGAAGAGAAGAAAGACAAGTTCAAGAACAACAAGTTCAAGAACTTCAAGAAGAACAAGGGCAGCAATGATGACTCAAGTGATGATGACAAGAAGCAAGACAAGCCATACAAGAAGAAGAAGAACTTCAACTTCCACAAGAAGAAGAAGGATGGCAAGGCTTACATTGTGGGTGATTGGCTCACCGATATTGATGATTCAAGTGACTCTTCCGATGATGAGAGTGAAGAAGAGAAGGTGGCCACATTGGTGATTGGTTCTTCTATTCCACCGCCACCTTCTCCTTCATCGTCGGGCTCATCCTCTACACACCTATGCCTTATGGCTAAAGGTGACAAGAAGGTACAAAAAGAGGATGATGGTGATGACCTCTCTAGTGATGATAGTGACGATGAAGAAGCACCTTCCTATGATGAACTAATTAAAATTTGCAACAAGTACGCTAGCATCATAAGGAAGTACAAGAGTAAAAATGACAAACTTCTTGAGATCAAAGAAAACTTGCATGATAAGCTTGACACCTTGTCTAGTGCTAATGATGATTTGAAGCTTGAGATTAATTCTCTCACATCTAGCACTAGGGAGCTCAAAGCCTCTTTTAAGCAAGCAAATGAGAAACATGATAAGCTTGAGAGGTCATCCCAAGAGCTCCACACAAGGTATAACCTGCTAAAAGATGACTACAATCAAGTGAAAAGTGATCATGGCACACTAGTGGTAGCAAATGAATTGCTTACTCAAGATCTTACACATGTTGCTACTAACCCGTGTGCTAAGTGTGCAAGTGCTACCTCTTGTGAAATCGAGCTTGATGATGTGGTTCTTGAGCAAAGTGCTAAGTGCAAGGGCAAGAGAATTGTAGAAGCCGACAAGTATGATGATTATATGAAGATGAGGGAAGAGAACTCAAGGCTCAACAAAGAGCTAATCAACCTCAAGGCAAACAAGCCCTTCACCATCAAGGCGGCTCAAGAAGAAGACAAAGATGCTATCACTTTGATCAACTCTCTTAGAAGAAATTGCCAAGCTCAAGAATGACAAGACCAAGCTTACAAGTGGCATTGAAAAATTCACCAAGGGCCACAATCTCCAAAGTGAGCTTCTAATGAGCACCGTCATGAAGAATGACAAGACCAGTATTGGGTTCAAGGAAAACCAAGTGATGAAGGCCAAGGTCAAGATTGAAGCCAAGAACTATTACAAGAACAAGTACAATGGCTACAATCAAGAGAAGCCAAAGCCCAAGCCTAAGAGGTGCTTTGGATGTGGACAAATTGGTCACTTCGTGTTTCAATGCAAGACTCCACTTCCCAAGACCTTGCCCAAGCACACTAGGCCATTTGCTCATGATGCTCACTATGTCATCAACAAAGATTCCAAGGGTAGACCACTTGTGATATTCCTTGGACCACCAATGAAGAACAAGCCTAGGGTTCTTTGGGTTGCTAAGGAGTTGGTTGACAAGGCAATGGGGCCTCGCACTAAGGGGGTTCCCAAAAAACAAGCTTAACTCCAAGTTGCTTGTGTGTAGGTGAACTACAAGACCGGTGGGAGCCATTGGATAATTGATAGTGGTTGCACTCAACACATGACCGGTGACCCTCGGATGTTTACCACACTTGATGAGGATTGTGCAAATCAAGACAAGATTACTTTTGGGGATAATTCAAAGGGCAAAGTTCAAGGCTTAGGCAAAGTGGCTATCTCCCAAGATCAATCAATTTTCAATGTCTTGCTAGTACAATCTTTGAGCTTCAATTTGCTATCGGTTGATCAACTTTGTGATCTCGGGTTTCAATGTCTCTTCACTCCAAATGAGGTGATTGTGACCAATATTGAAGATTCATCAATGATATTCAAAGGGTTCCGGCACAACAATCTCTACTTAGTGGACTTCACTTCAAATGAAGCTAACTTGCAAACTTGTCTATTCTCCAAGAATTCTTTGGGTTGGCTATGGCATAGAAGATTAGCACATGTGGGCATGTCAACCTTGAAGAAGCTTGTCAAGAAGGAAATGGCTAGAGGAATCAAGGATGTGGTGTTTGAGAAGGACAAACTTTGTAGTGCATGTCAAGCCGACAAGTAAGTGGCAAACACTCATCCAACCAAAGCTGTCATGTCAACCTCAAGAGTCCTAGAGTTGCTACACATGGATCTATTTGGCCCGACCACCTATGCTAGTCTTGGAGGAAATCTCTATTGCTTGGTGGTAGTGGATGACTACTCTCGATACACTTAGGTGTTCTTTCTTTCAAGACAAGGGAGAGACACAAGGCATCTTCAAGAAGTTTGCTACAAGAGCTCAAAATGAATTTGATGTGAAGATCAAGAAGATTAGAAGTGAAAATGGCACCAAATTTGTGAACACAAAGATTGAAGATTATTGTGATGAAGTGGGGATCAAGCATGAGGTGTCCGCCACATATACTCCACAACAAAATGGTGTTGTAGAGAGGAAGAACCGGATGCTCATAACTCTAGCAAGGTCTATGCTTGATGAGTACAACACTCTGGAGAAGTTTTGGGCAGAGGCAATCAACACCGCTTGCTATGCGGCAAACTGTCTCTTCGTCTAAAGGCTATTAAAGAAGACCCCCTATGAGCTTGTCAATGGGAAGAAGCCGGATATTTCATTCTTCCGGGTGTTTGGTTGCAAAGTGTACATCTACAAGAAGCGCCAACACTTGGGTAAATTCCAACGGCGGTGTGACATTGGTTTCCTTGTTGGATATTCACTTAAATCCAAGGCATACCGTGTATTTAACAAAGCCACCGGCTTAGTTGAAGAAACGTATGACTTGGAGTTTGATGAAACTAATGGCTCCCAAGGAGCGCTTGAGGATATTGATATAGGTGATGTACCCTTGAGGGAGGCAATGAAGAATATGCCAATTGGTGCTATCAACCCGCAAGAGGTGGAAGAAGTTGAAGATGAAGCAAATCAAGATCCTTCTCCACCTCACACGCCTCAAGTTGATGAAAAAGATCAAGTGAGGGAAGCTCAAGAAGACACTCACATTCCTCAAGATCAAGCCGAGGCCGAAGCAAGCAATGTTGAAGCACCGCATCCCCCTCCTCAAGAGGCAAATAGAAGATCAACACCTATCCTTCAAGCTCACCCCTATGATCAAATCATAGGGAGTCCATCAAAGGGAGTAATGACTCGCTCTAGACTTGCATCCTATGTTGAACATCACTCATTTCTTTCCTTTGTTGAACCTACTAGCATTGAAGAAGCACTTGCGGATCCGGATTGGGTGAATGCCATGCATGAAGAACTCAACAACTTCACCCGGAACCAAGTGTGGACACTTGAAGAGAAGCCAAAGGATGCAAGAATCATTGGCACCAAGTGGGTGTTTAGGAACAAGCAAGATGATCAAGGCATGGTTGTGAGGAACAAAGCAAGATTGGTGGCAAAGGGGTTCTCTCAAGTAGAAGGACTCGATTTTGGAGAGACCTTTGCTCCGGTTGCAAGACTTGAAGCCATTCGTATCATTTTGGCGTATGCCTCACATCACAAAATGAAACTTTTTCAAATGGATGTGAAGAGCACCTTCTTAAATGGTTTCATCAATGAACTTGTCTATGTCTCACAACCTCTCAGGTTTGAAGACCCAAACTTGCCTAATCATGTGTATAGGTTGTCCAAGGCACTCTACGGATTAAAGCAAGCTCCAAGAGCTTGGTATGAGAGGCTAAGGGACTTCCTAATCAAGAAGGGCTTCAAGATCGGGATCGTCGACACAACACTATTCACCAAGAAGCTAAATGGAGAGATCTTTGTTTGCCAAGTATATGTCGATGACATTATATTTGGATCAACAAACCAAGACCATTGCAAGGAGTTTGGTGACTTGATGTCCAAGGAGTTCGAGATGTCAATGATTGGTGAGCTAACCTTCTTCCTTGGCTTTCAAGTGAAGCAAATGAGAGAAGGGACCTTCATCTCTCAAGAAAAGTACACTTATGATCTACTTAAGAAGTTCAAGATGGAGGATTGCAAGCCAATCAAGACCCCGATGCCTACTAATGGGCATCTCGATCTCGATGAGGGAGGTAAACTGATTGACCAAACTCTCTATCGTTCTATGATCAGTAGTTTCCTTTACCTCACCGCCTCTAGGCCGGATATCATGTTTAGTTTGTGTATGTGTGCTAGGTTTCAAGCAAGCCCTAAGGAGTCGCATCTTTGTGCGGTCAAAAGAATCCTTAGGTACATCAGACACACCCCTAGCATGGGTCTTTGGTATCCCAAAGGAGCCCCCTTCCAACTAGTTGGCTATTCTGATTCGGATTATGCCGGGTGTAAGGTTGATAGGAAGAGTACCTCCGGCGGGTGCCACATGCTAGGAAGATCACTTGTGTCTTGGTCCTCAAAGAAGCAAAACAGCGTGGCATTGTCAACCGCTGAGGCGGAATACATTGCCATGGGAGCAAGTTGTGCACAAATCTTATACATGACCCAAACACTTCTTGATTACGGCGTTGTTTTAAAAGAGGTTCCACTTTTGTGTGATAATGAAAGCGCCGTAAAGCTTGCTAACAACCCGGTTCAACACTCTCACACCAAACACATAGATATTCGCCATCACTTTCTTAGAGATCATGTGGCTAGGAAAGACAGATATTCGCCATCACTTTCTTAGAGATCATGTGGCTAGGAAAGACATCACCCTAGTTGGAGTTAAGAGCGAAGATCAATTGGCGGATATCTTCACAAAACCACTCGATGAAACAACCTTTTGTAGGTTGAGAAGCGAGTTGAATGTGATTGATCACTCTAATTTCACTAAAAGATGAGATTGTCTGAACCATGCATTCATTTGTAAAATAACATGTTTAATTTCGTAATGCACTTAGGCTTGGCTAACGCGGTTGAGATAACCGCCCTCAAAGCGTGTGACAAAGCTTAACCGCGGTTTAAACTTGCAAGCAACCTAGATTCAAATTCCGAATTGCATAGCATATGCATGAGTGTTGCTTCTTCGTTTCTTTTCGGTTAAGTTTTTGGTCATCCTCTAGGTTCATCACTTAGGGGGAGAAATTCAACGCTCTAGCTTCAGCTAATACCCCTCTTGTGCCCCTATGGTGACCCTTAGAGCTTTTTTTGAACTATTTTTTATGAAAACTAATCCTAGCCTATGGCAGACTATTTCTAAATTGAGGGTTTGAGAGATGGTTCTTATGCTAAATCCAACAAGTGCTCCTCTTTGCTCTTTTGTGTTGGTACTTGGCTAAGAGAAAAGATTGGAGAGAAAAACAGGAAAATTCAGAGCAAAATCAAGCACCGGACCACCCTCCGGACCACTCTGCATGGTCCGACGCCCTGTCCCTCTCTGCATAAAAATTCTCCAGTCACAGAAACCGTCGGACCACCCGTCCGACGCTCCTCCGGACCATAGACAAGTGGTCCGGTGCCTTAGTCAGCGCTCAACAGTACAGTCAAAGCACCGTCGGACCAGTCCGGTGAGTAGTCCGACGCCTTGGTCTGGTGGTCGGGTGCTCTCTGCATGAATTTTTTTCTTCTCTAGTTTCCGTCGGACCCTCGATCGGACCAGCCTCTGGACCAAGAAGAGTCGTCCGACGCTCTGAAATTTTGCGATAACCCCCCCCCCCCCCCCCCCCCCCCCCCCCCCCCCCCGCACCGGTCGGTCCTCAGCCAGTTGCTGTTTTTCACCGCCGCCCGTACGCCACGCCACCTCGCCCTAGCGCCGCCGCTCATCTGTGCGCTCGCCTGGGCCGTCCTCGCCGCCGGCCAGCCCCCTCACCGGAGCGCCACCAGCCTCCACTGCTCCACCCTGCGCCTCCCCTGCTCCAGCAAAGCACCAGCAGTAGCGCCGCCTCCTCCTCTGTCCTCGCCGCCAAGGACCCCCTAGCCGCCGATCAGTTGCACCACCACCTCCACCCTACCAATCACTTCATCAACCTAGGGTTTCACCCCTTTCTCCTTTGGCATTGCTTGGTAAGTCAAGAAGGTTCCCCCCTAGGGTTTCCTAAACCTAGGGTTTGGGGGATTTTTCATCAATTCAATTTCGTCGACTGTGCTTCATTGTTCTTCTAGGGTATGTCATTGATCATGGTTTTAGTGTTTCGTCTAACTATCGATCAACTCATGCCTTAGCTCATTCGATTCCATATTCACTCCAATTTACTAACTCAAATGTCAACTGTAATCTCTCAGTTGGCAATTCATCCTTGAGGACTATGGTTTGGACCCTGATTTGCTCTGATTAGATACACTCCCTTACCTCAGGTACATTGACAGTGTTTCATTCTATCTACCAGTAGTCAGTGGCAGCTTAAACTCGGGGCAAAGCTCGCGAGTAAGGATTGAGGCAAAGCCTCACAAGTGACAGTCCAGTGGCTAGAAGGCCCCTTTATCAGTTGATTCTGGCAGTTGGCAGTTGCTTGTGACAGAGATCAGTGGTTCTTGTGGCAGTGTTCCTTGTGATTTGTCAGTGGTTTCTATCTACTAGGCAGTGCTTTCTTTGATTGATTAGTGATGGCTCGTGGCTCTCGTGCTCGTGTCAGTGGTTCTGGTGATGACACTCCTCCTCCTCCACGTCCTTCAAGGGACAAGGGCAAGAAGCAAGTTGTTGAGAAGCCAAAGAAAAATAAGCGAAAGCTTACAGAGGCTGAGAAAGCAGAGGCAGTGGCAGATGCAGCAGACCATGCAAAGCGAGGTGGTCACCGAGGTTCAGTTAGACTTGGCACCCCTCCGCGGGATTTACCGTCTCCTCCTCCTACTCAGTCACAGACTGAGGAAGCTCCAGAGGAGCAAGAGCTTGTCACGAAAGCTCTTGGTACAACCGTTGGCACCTCGTTCCTGGGGGCGAGCTACTCGTTCTCAGGCAGCTCAGTCACCTCAGAGTGCCTCAGCAGTTCCCATGGCAGCTTCAACATCCGTTCACCTTGATCTGAGGAACCTCACAGCAAAGCAGGTGAAGAAGCTTCGGTTTGTAGCTCTTGAGAAGTGGTGCCCTGATCAGCGTGACCCCAGAGCCTCACCAGGATGGCACACACCTCTCATGGAGGATTTCTACAGAGCAGCTCAGCTTACCAGCATCCAGATCAGACCTCAGAGAGTTTGCTCCTTGGAGAGCATTGTTGAGTTAGCTGGTGAGGAGATTCGACCCTTTATCACATATCTTCCGGGACTCGTCGATCTACTTGGTCGTTCTGGAAACTATATTGAGAGATGGGTCCGAGAGTTCTATGCCTCAGTGTGGGTTGATCCGGAGCATTACTTCCTTCAGTATACCTTCAGAGGAGAGCGATACAGGCTCTATATGACTCGGCTCAGAGAGATCCTTCACCTCACTCAGACAGCTGGAGAACTCGACCTTCACTATGACTGCTACAGAGGAGCATCTCTGCCTCGCCGAGCTCGAGGTGGCCGTACGTTGACAGTTCAGGAGGTTGCTCCTCTCTTCAAGCCACCTTTCTCAGAGGGTTCACGTCGTACCCCGGCAGAGCTCCGTCCTAACCGTTCATCATTTAAATGAGGTTCTTCGGCGTACCTTGCTGCCTCGTATCGGTTACAAGGAAGGATTGACCAACATGCAGCAGCTACTTCTTCAGGCCCTCGTCTCTCAGACACCGTTCGACATAACCGACTTCCTTGTGTCAGAGATTGAGGATGTGATCGCTGATGGTATGAGGGCACGACGTCAATTTCCATATGCTCACTAGATTTCTTCTATCATAGCTATTGAACTTGAGGGAGCCAACCCCGGACTCCGTGCCTTGCTAGATCAGTCACCGACTTCCTTCCCAGCCTACAGGGTTCTTGGTTCTTTTGACAGCCGGTTTGGGAACCGGGTGCTTCGTCTTGTCAGGGAGAGGACTGCTCCAGCCGACAGAGATGATGTTGATACTCAAGATGAGTTGATCCGAGGTGTTGAGCAGCAGGAGCTTCATGGCTTGGATACTGGAGCTGATGTGACTCCTGAGGATACTTCTTCCGACAGCTCAGACGCCGACTTCCAGCCAGTTCCTCCTATGCCTCCACGGGCTCACGACACTGAGGCTGGTGACTCTATCTCCGCTACAGAGACTATGATGTTGAAGATACTTGATAGTCTCAATGAGCAGCAGAGTTCCTTAGTCACTGCAGTTACTCAGGTCCAGCAGCGACAAGATGAGATGCAAAGGCAATCTGAGAAGCGACACTTTGAGATGCAGCGACAGATGCTTGCCATGCAGTTGGAGTCTCAGCGCTTACAACTACAGTCTCAGCAGCTTCAGCAGCAGAACATGGCCTTTATGGCCCACATGATGAAGTGGACTGGCGCCCCTCCTCTTGAGTTTCCAGCTGCACCCCAGATCCAGATGATGAGCTCGTCACAGCCATCTCAGTCAGTTGGGCAGCTAGCAGGACCACAGCATTCAATTGGCCCCTCAATTGGCCCCTCAGTGGCCCCTTTAGGTTCCGCCGGACAAACCGTCACTACCACCCCAGCCGTACAGTCTAGTGGACTTCAGGGTGCCGGATTGACCACCCCGTTCCAGTCCCCGACGACTCAGGTCACCCAGTGGTTGGACACCTTCGGCCTGACTCAGCAGTTCACCCCTCTCACTACCAGTTTCACGCCGCTCTCTGTTACGATGGGTGCTACTGCCAGAGATCTCTCCGCGACATTCAGCGACATTACAGGGTAGCCGTCCCCCACTGGTCAGCAGATAGCAGCAGAGGTTGAGGCAGCAATGGTTGCACCGACAGCTGATCAGCACCGCTCTTCAGTAGCTTCCTCAGAGGCTACACACGACAGTCGAGCTCCAGCCGTATCCACTCCACCCATAGCTGTAGTTGCTACCAATGCCACTGTGGTTACTATGACTCCAGTACAGCCTCCGCAGTCTTCGGTCCTTCAGACTCCAGTCGAGTCCGTGCATGAGGCACAACCGGATACCGCAGCTCCCGAGGCTCCAGCAGCGACACTGGCACCGGATTCTGCTCCTACTCCTACCCCAGCTACCGCTCCAGAGTCCTCGACAGCAGAGATAGCAGGCATGTCAGCTTCTGACCCCCAAACCGCTTCACTTCCAGCGTCAGACACTCAGGGGGAGGATTCAGATGATGAGGCCTACTTGGCTGAGTTCAGGGTGCTCGACCGCTCCACAACTGCTTCCACTCCGCCTCCAGACGCTTAGTTTTGGTGCTTCGATGCCAAACGGGGAGAGGGAAAGTCGAGTAGATGGGCTAGCTTCAGGGGGAGCTAGTAGGATTCGTTCTTTTGATGTGTATTAACTCTATCGCATCATGCATCACGTTTACCGTCTCTATGCATTGTATGATATGTGTGATGTTTGAGGCTTGATGGTTGTGTGTGACATGTGTGGACCTTTACCTATATATATCATGTCAATTGGTTATGCTATATTGCTTCCGCGCTAATCTCTGATCGTTTGGCTATAGCATATTCTTTATGAAATCAAGTACTATGCTCAATTCATATCTAGTGTACTTGTCATGGCTTGAATGGTTAGGCATGCTTTTGTCTTTCTTAACACTAACCCATGCCTATCTCATGTCAAGTCATGTTCTCTCTTATCAAAATTCACTCATTATTCTCTACTCGAGCTTGTATTGTCGTCAATCACCTAAAAGGGGGAGATTGAAGAATCATGGACCCTTGTGTTTAGGCGATTAACGACAATGCTAGGTCACTATGACTAACGTGTGTTTTGCAGAAGCAAATTCATTTGTGTTAGGTCATTAATGATACAATTTGAATGGGCTTAATGGATATTCATGCCCCCAAGAGGGAAATCATTTCGGTTGCAAAGGATGATGATACAAGTTGAAGACAAGGCTAGTTCTTAGTGCCATAAGGTTGAGAAGGGCACTAAGTATAGCTAGGGTTTTGTTTTTCCTTTGACTGTACTATAAAGGGGGGTATGAGATTAGTAGCTTGACCTAGGAGAGTTTAGGAGAGTGGGTATATGCACACTTGTCACAACTAGTCCTAGAGACCTTGCTTTCAGCCCTTCGTTAACCCTAGAAAAGGTAGGAGCAAAATCCCTTGAGAGATCTCAGCAAAAACAGTTGAAATAGGGGGAGAAAGAGGTTCCGGACCAATCTGCCAAGTAGGCGTCGGACCAAGGAGAGTGGTCCGACGGTCCCTGACTTAGGCAAAAGTCCAGCTCGAGAAGCTCCGGACCACCTGTTTGGAGAGCGTCGGACCATAGGAGAGTGGTCCGATGGCTCGTGTCAGAGAGAGAGAGAGAGCCTGAAAGAAGGCTCCGGACTAGTCCGACGGTGAGTCAGACGGCTAGTCCAATGCTTCAAGACAGGAGGCTGATTTCATATAGTAAGCTCCCTGGCTCCGGACCAGAGCGTCGGACCAGGGCTCCGGACCAGTGCGTCAGACCAGGGCATCGGACCAAGCAGAGTAGTCCGACGGTGCCTGAGTTTGAATTCAGAGTGAGCTCCGGACCAGTGTGCTTGGTCCGGTGGTATGAGCTCCGGACTAGTCTGGTGGCTTCGCAGAGAAAAGAAAAAGCAAAAATGGCTAGTTTTGGAGGCGGGGACTATTTATAGTTGCCCCCTTCGTCCTTAGGAGGTCTCTTGGCCATTGTTTCAGCTGGTGACACCTTGAGAGAACCTTTGGTGAGCCAAGTGCCTTATGAGGGAGAGATTAGAGAGAGTTCATCTTGTTCTTCCCTCCTAGAGTGATTAGGAGTGATTTGTGTGCATCCATCCACCTTCCTAGCCTTGAGTTGGTCAAGTGAAGGTCTTGTGCTTGTTACTCTTGGAGTTCGACAACACCTAGATGGTTTGGTGGTGTTCAGAGGAAGTGATCGCCGGAAGATTGTCGGCGGCTCTTCTCCAAGCTTCTGTGATCGGTTGTGGGCGATTCACCGAGCCGGAGTGGCGAAGAATCAGCCCGTAGAGAGCACTCTACCTTTGCACAGGTTGAGGGGGAGCGATACCTTGCGAGGTGCTCCAACGAGGACTAGGGGGGTGTGTCGACACCTCAATACCCCGGGAAAACATCGCTGCGTCACTGAGATTCTTGTTCCCTAGCTCTTTACTCTATTGCATTTACTTTGAGCTGTGTTCTTATGTTTCCTACTAGAATTGCTTACGTTGTTCTTAAATTCCATGAACTGCTACCGCTTTCTAGCTAAGACACACGGACGGTAGGCACTAGGGGGTGATTGGCATTTGATAGGTTTTCATATTTGCTTTAGAAATTTAAAATAAGCCCAATTCACCCCCCCCCTCTTGGGCATCTTGATCCTTTCATGTTACTAATGGGCCTCCAACGTGGGAGCTCGTTAGGACGCCTATATAAGCAAGGGGTGGCGCGGGGCGAGTTGATCTTACATCCTTTGGTAGCCGCCGTCGCCCTCCCCACGCTCACGCCTAGTACTCCTCGCGAACCTAGCAGTCTAGAGACGTGACGCTTCTTCCCTGCACGTGTGGGATTCCTCCGAGGTGCTGCATTTGGAGCACAAAGACGAACCGTGAGTAAGAGACGTTGAGACGGACGACCTCGCAACTGCACGGCACTGCTGCAACGCGCACGACTACATCAAGTCACTTCCGCTGCACCTCCGCGTCTAGTGGTAACCCCGTGATCTATAATTAGCACTAGTTCCTGGTTTATGGGGCAGAAAATTTTGTTTTCCGGCTAGCGTAGCAACCTCATAACCCTACATGTTATTCCTATCCAACGATGCATGAATCGTAAAGTAGGATTATGAATTTCACTTGTTCGTGGGGTTCTAGCACTATCCTTTCCAGTGATGCTTTTCCAAAACTCGTGTTTATTAAATCCAGGGGTAGCAGACTCAATATTAACAACACATTTTTCTTTACACCCAAGGACAAGACTAAATTGCTTCCATGTGAAAGAGAACGGGTGATTAAGCAACCGGAAAGTAAGTCTTTGAGCATTGGAATTAACCGTGCTTAGAAATTCTAGAGTTAAATGCTTACTCCCTGGGTCATTAGAGATATCCCAAAACTCACGGGTCCAACTGATAGCTCCAAAAACTTCTCTAAAATCTTCATCTAAACCCATTTTAGCTATGGGGTTAAGGTCAATTACCTTGGTGCGCTCATAGTCACGGTCCTTCAAGGTGTTGAAAATGACCATCTCATGCGGTGTGAGCTGGATACCGGTTTTAGGATCAGTGACTCTTGATGGTTGATCTTCCGAATTTTTGGCCGGCTCGTAATGACCGGCACTATGATATTCTTGCTCAACATCATCATGATTAACACTGTTGGTCATGACTTCGGTGGCATCCGACATATGCACTGACCTTTGTGAGTCAATGGACATAATATCGGTGCCTTGGGAAGAGCTTCCTCTCTGGGAACTTCTGGACGAACTCCCACTAACCGAGTCGCGAGCCTTCTTAAGAGCTTTCTTGAATGACTTCATTGTATCACTCTCGCTAACTAAGCTAGAAACCTTTGCTTGATTAGCGGTGAGGCTAAACGAGGAGATGGCAATGGATTTTTGGCTTTGTGAGCTGTTGTGGTCGAGAGTGCGTGTCTGAAGGAGTGACTCCACTCGTGTTCATATAGCAGAAGAGAGGGGAGAGTGAATGGAGGTGTGGGCCCATTCGGCCGACCACCACACATGGCCTTTGAGTGCCCTCCTTGCAAGGTAGTGGTATGGAGGAGATGCCAGACAAAGATTGAGAGGAGGGGGCCTCCCCTAGATTCGGCCGAATGCATCCTTGGATGCTTTGGTGCTCCATGCCAAAGTGAAGGTAGTGGAGAGCAAGGAGAGGACATGGGTCATGTTGCTCTACCTGACAAATGACCAGAGATGCTCCTCCTTTTGGTTTTGAGTGGTTGGAGAGAATGGCATGGTCATTTGCTAAATTGTCATGATCAAGAAGTTTTGGTGATGATAGGAGTGTTTTAAGCTCCTAAAGATTAGTGTCAAATTTCTTGAGATGGATAGAAAATTAGGATTGATTATGGGAAGAGGTATGGTGGTGACAATCTTCTTATTTTTGGAAGGGACGAGTAGTAGTTGGAATTGTAGGGATTAGCAAACTTCTCTTGCCAGGGTGCTTCACGGTGGAGTGAAAATGCAAAGGACAAAATTTGTGCATGGCATGGAGAGAGAGATGGAGGGGAGCAAGGAGGTGATGGGAGGAGTCAAAGCATGTCCTCTTTGGCTCCTAGCTTCATTTGTTTGGGAATCAAACATGAAGCATCTCGAGGTGGAGAAAGGAGGAGAGGAAAGGAGAGGAAGAGAATTCGGCCGAATCCTATAGTGATCAGGGGATTTTGGATTTTTGCTCCAAGGCAGAGAATCACGAGGTATGCTAGGACAGAGGCAGTGGACCTGTGGGCCCATTCGGCCGAACCACTGGGTCCACTAATGGACCTAGTGTCAAGAAGCTAAACCTCCTATGTTAAATTAAATGCAACGTAAACTTTTGTGGACAAGAAAAGTTCAAGCTTTTATTATTTTTATGTTTTCAAATTATGGCTAAGCATGATTATGTTTTGGAATTTATTAAAATAGATGATTGTGTGATGAAAAGATTTCAGGAATTTAAAAGAAGAAAATGGAAAAGAGAAAACTCACCTTCCCGAGAAGTCATGCTTTTAATTATTTGACATGGGGTCATCCTCCTCACTTACCCATTGGATTTTCTTACGGGGTTTTGGAGGTGGAGTGGTGCATGGTTTGATCACCTTCTTCCTCCATACCCGTTTGGGTTTTGCCCGAGGTTGTTGCTTCACTTTTGTCAGGTAAGTATAATTGACATAAGGATCGATTTCAAATACCTTGACTATGGAGCATTGCTCGATTTTTGGCTTGAAGTGAAATTTCTCTTTGGTTCCATTGATGTTGAATTGAATTTCTCCAGCTCCTACATCAATGTGTGCATTTGCGGTGCTGAGGAAAGGTCTTCCTAGGATGAGTGGAGTCTTCTTATCTACCTCCATATCCAACACCACGAAATCCACGGGGATGAAAAATTCTCGTATCTTGACAGGAATATTTTCAGCGATCCCCACGGGGTAGCGAATTGATTGATCCGCTAACTGCAAGCACATTGGTGTAGGGGACAAAGTAGTATGAGTTAATTTATCAAAAACTACCTTTGGCATGACCCTGGCGCTTGCTCCCAAGTCGCAGAGGGCATGCTCAAATTGTTGTGTCCCGATGGAGCAATCAATGGTAGGACACCTTGGGTATTTTTTCTTCAATGGCAGCTGGTTGAGTATAGCTGCGCTACACTCCTCTGTTAACTTGATGACTTCAGTCGTGGGTAACAGCCTCTTCTTGTTGAGGATGTCCTGCAAATACTTGGCATAGGTAGGAACCTGCATTGCATCAAGTAGGGGTATATGGACATATAATTGACGAATTACCTCAACGAATTTCCCGAAGCGATCATCTGAAGATTGTATTTTTGGCTTGCATGGAAATGGTAGTAGTATGTTTGTATCGTAGTACTCATGTGGGGCTGTTTTCCCATGGAACTTGATAGAGTCCTGAAGTGGTATAAGTTCTTCTTCTTCCTCCTGTTGTTCTTCTGCTTCGACTTCTTTTTCCTTTGTTGTTTTGCCTGAAGTGTTAGGATGTGGTGGATCGCGAGTGGTCTTACCCCCTATCGTGGTCACCGCATTTATACTAGAGACTTTTTCGGATTTACCATGATATGGAGCAGAAGATATTAATTGAGACAATTTTCTTTCTATCATGTTATTGAACTTTGATTGACTCTTTACAACAGAAACTAAGTCATTCATTTTATTGTTTAAAGTTTCAAGGGTCTTGTCATTAGTAGCTAGTTTATTGTTTAAACTTTCATTAATCCTAGCTTGGCTTAAGACAAGATCTTTAAATGAAGGCTGATTAAAGTTATAAAAGCTTTTACCTTCATTACCTTGATAGAAGGGTTGAGGCTTCGATCCAGTTTGTTGAGGTCGGCCCTCGTTGTTGTTGACGAAGCTCACGCCTTCATTTGTTTCGGGGCAATTGTTTCCCGAATGATTTCCTCCACATACCTCACACCATTATTTTGTCTTGTTAGCTCGTGTGGAGGCATAGTGTTGGATGGCCTCTCTATCCTTCTTGAAGTTGGCTCGTTCTTCGAGTTTCTTCATTAAGAGATCCATACTCGTGGAGAGTGCTTTTACTTCTTGAATGGTGTCTGCACTCTTCTTTTTGATTTGGAGCCTTTCATCCTTCCACCCTTGATTCGTCACTATCTTCTCTATGAGATCTTTGGCTTGAGTGACATTGAGTGAAGTGAATGCTCCTCTTGCGGCTGCATCAAGGTGACTACGGGTTATCAGTGTTAACCCATAGTAGAAACCTTGAAACAGGAGCCAATCTTGAATTCCATGATGAGGACATTCCCGAATGTACTCCTGGAGACGTTCCCATGCTTCGGAAATAGTCTCGTTCGCTTGCTATTGGAAGCTTGAAATTCTTCCACGAAGGGAAGTGGTGTTGCCCATCGGGAAGAACTTTTTGAGGAATGCACTGGTACACTTCTCCCAAGTGGCAACTTCCTCGGAATGAGCATAGAACCATTGCTTCGCCTTTCCGAGCAATGAGAACGGGAAAAGGCGGAGACGAATGATATCCGGTGTCACATTCTTAATGGAAATGGTGCCACTCACCTCCAGGAAGTGTTGGAGGTGTGCATTAGCATCCTCATGGGATTTCCCGCAAAAAGGGTTGGCTTGCACTAAGTTGATCAAAGCTGGCTGCATCTCGAAGGTAGCACCCCTCTATTAACGTCTGGTCCTTGGGCCACGTGAGCGACTGAAGGAGCCGAGAAGTCGGAAATAGCCTCTTGAGCCATAGCTTGCTTGACAAACGAAGTGTAACCTCCTTCCTTGAGTGGTTCTGAGTTTGAGTCGGGCCTTCGAGGAGACACTAGACGATGTCTAGAGTTTCTTCGAAAACTCTTAGGATTTTCAAATATGGTTGCTCGAAACTGGAACTCACTCATACAATGCCTTGCTTCACAATTAAGAAAGACAAAGGCAAAGGGTAAGCCCCTACAACTATTTGATAACTGATTTGATAGTGAACTCTGGATTCAATTCTATTAAATTTCTAGGCTATGCTTTCCCTAGCAATGGCGCCAGAAATGCTTGTTGGTAATTCTTATGACTATTGGATAAATCCGCAAGCGCACAGATTATACCGTTGTAGCACTTCACCTCGGAGTATTCTAGGGTATCGTATTTATATTCTCCCAAAGGAAAGCAAAGCTAGAAATGATAATAAAAAAGAGATCCTAGAGATCACCTCAATTTAGTACCAACTAGTGTAAGGGGTAATCGATATAATGATAGGAAGGTGATGATGCAACAAACCGGTAAAGATAAGTAAGAGATGACTAGTGAGTATAACTATGTGGGAGGACAACGAGAGAGTAAAGGACTCCTGTGATTCCAACTCTACCTTTGTGGATTTAACTACGGCACTCAGCTGAGACAAACATCAATTGATTCCTCAATACAAGTATGCTAGGTGAGGGGATAGATCAGTAGGAGGACAAAACTCCTACCGGACCGCGCCCTCTTCTTACGGGGGCCTTATCTTTTAAGAACTTGCCTAAGAACACATGGTGGAATACAAAGACTAGACAAGGCTGTCACCTCTTGCTAGCTACCACAAACAATCCGTGCAACAAGCGATAACCAAATGTAAGATTAAGTATAAGCACCACTCTTACACCTATTCTCGCTACTCTAATCGTCTATACAACAACTAGAACACCTTATGACAGGCGATGATCGCATACAGGAAAGGCCACAAGGATCTCAATCTAGTTTATAACAACTAATTGACATGATAAACCACAACAATACTATAACAAGTATAATATTGCACTAAGTAAAGACTAAGTAAAGTAAGGAAGGAATATTATATTAAATAATTAAAGTCTTACAAAAAGGGAAAGATACAAGAGCCTATACCAGATCCTCCGGGAAGACAACTCTGAAAAGCCCGAGCAAAGCTCAACTCAACTCTAACTCCCAGACTAGAGAACACCACTAGACTAATCTCCACTTGATAACAAGAGTGACTTCTATGGATTACATCATGATTAGAGAGGGAAGTCTAGGCCTCTATTTATAGTGGGGGGGTGGAGTAGGGGCTACTCCAGCGCCACGTCATCGATCCAGGGCCTTCCATTCTCCACCCTTGGATCCAACCGACCTTGGAACCGACCAAGGCATGGATGGTGGTAATCCAACACGTGGGGGAGAAGTATGGCGGTTGGAGGGAGCCCAACCGACCTAGGGGGATCCGGCCGAATCCCCCTATGGCCAGTGGACCCTCCTCTGTCCTCCTGGAGGTGGCCCTACTGGTCAGGGGCCAAGTGGGGGCCTAGTGGGCCCATTAGAGGTTTGGCCGAATCACCTATGTGGGTTCTGGCCCACCTCTGTTGTCCTGAGGCTGGCCCCACTTGTCATTGATGTTCATTGCTGGTTCTGAGTTGGTTGTCACGTTGATCTCCTTGGTGTGGGCCCATGGATCCATGTGCTTTGCTTTTGAGCCATTGAGAGAACACACAGAGTGATCCAATGGATAGATTCCACTCTAGAGTGCCTCTCTTGGATCATGGCCGAGAGGGGAGAGTATGGTGGGCCCATTGGGTGGTCGGTCGACCCCCTCTGTGGGTACCATGGGTCTCTTTTGTCCCATTTCTTCATATCTACATCAAAATATTCATGGACATGTGGAACTTGTTATTTAATAAAGAATGCTCATGCAATGATTGTTTCTTCCTTGATTCTGAGTTATTGGCATCATTTTTAGTTATATAAAAGTGGGTTATAACTTGTGCCAACATATTCCCGGTTTTTTATTTTCCACAGGGAACGAGAAGTGAGTTAACTAGGAATATGGATATGTCCTATGATGGATCAAGGGAGACTATGATAATTGGATTGAGAGGTTGGATATAGCAAGGATATCTAACTAGGTATAGTTGGTTATACTAGTCTTATCAGCCCTTCTCTTGCAGGAGGCGATGGGATAGATCAGAAAGAGGGCAAAACTCTAACCGGACCGCGCCATCATGTTGTATTGAGGCCCTACCTTTTAAGAACTTATCTTACACACATGGTGGAATACGAGGACTAGATAGGGCTGTCACTTCCTACTAGCATCCACAAACAATCTGTGCAATAAGCGGTTTACAAAGGCAAGATCTAGTATAGACACCACATCTACAATATTCTTACTACTTTAACCCCAGCTAAGGACTAAAGCACTCTACTTAAAGTAAAGCGATGAACAAGCACGAAAAGATGTATAATAGCTATGCCAGAAATAGAATATCAAATACTATAAAGAACTCAGATGTATCACTTACAAGTGCTAAACTTACAAGAGAATCACATCCGCTGAGGTACAACTCGGAGAAGACGCCAGACAGACCCGACTCTCCTCTAGGCGCTCCTCACTCTCCTCCAACTAGCATAGCACTACTAAAGAGCTCCGCTAAGAGACTAGGGAGTAGTGTTTCTCCAATGAGGCATGAGTGAGAGTGAGGGCCTAGTGGGATATTTATAGCTAGAGGTGGAGTAGGGGCTACTCCGGTGCTACGTCAGCGATCCGCGCCACCTCCATCAGCCACCGTAGGATCAAACTGTCATTGTAACCGCCTTAGATCAATGGTGGATATGAAGTTGATGCATGGAGGCATGCAGGAAGTCGGTGGGGAGCTCAGGGATGCTCAGGGGCACCTATAGGTGGTCGGCCGACCACCCCCTACAGGTGGGCCCTGCCCATTTCTTCTAGAAGTTGTCCCCATAGGTTAGGGGTCTGTGGGTGGCCAGTTGGCCCATATCCATGGTCCGTCAACCGTGAGTTGTGGCCTTTGGCCTCCATCTTTCGTGTGGAGCATGGCCCACATGTCATAGACACCTTAGCAATAGTTTTGTATTTTTTTCGAGATAGTTTGTGGGCCCATGTATCCTCGTGCTTTGATCTAGAGTCGTTGAGAAGAAGCACAGAGGAGATCCAAGGGTGGATCTTCACTCTAGAGGGTGTGCTTGGATCATGGACACATGGGAGGCCTTGGTGGCCATATAGTTTGGTCGGCCGACCCCCTATAGAGAGCCATGGGTCTCCCCTTCGGCGTGGGACCTCCTTGATAGGTGTGGATCCTACTGTCCAAGATTGGGCCCAAAGTACGGTCGGCCGACCGTCTTTTGTGGCCAAACAAGCTCATCTTTTGCAGGTGGCTTCTAGAGGTAATGTCCATCATGATGGTGTATTGGCTTTGCACATTTGTCATACTTGGAAATATGTCATGTTGGACCCCGAATTATGACGTTTTGTGCCTACATTCAAATAGAGGACATATACATGTGGAACCAAGTTATTGGGTAAAATAAGTTCAGGTTATACTTCTTTTCCTTCGAATATGAGGATGTTGACGGTATTTTGACGGTGATAAAATAGCTCATAACTACCGTCAATAGTCATTCTATGCTAAGCTCTAAATTGTCATACTACAGTAAATGTCAATGTTTAATCATTCCATGCCTATTTAACTGATTCATTAGTTCACCAATATCGATAGAGTTTTTATTTTATTTTATCACACTCACAAAAAATAAAAAACACAATTATTTTTCTTAGGCAATTTAAGTTTCATTTATTAGGAAATTTAAGTCTCATTTGTTAGGTAATAACGTGCTCCTAAATAGGCAATGTAGCCTTCTGTTGTAGATTGGCAGGCATGTTGCATTTAGAACAGGTTCAACTTAATGTTTTCGTTTGTTAAATAATTATGAGTGAGTATGGATCCAGATGCCCCCTCTTTTCTCCCCGCCCCCGCCATTCTCCTCCCCTATTTCTGTGGTGTCTCCAACCCAGGCAGTGATCTCCTTGCAAAATCCTAACACTTCTCCATTTTTTCCTGTATGAATCTGATGTATGTGGTTTTGCTTGTTTTTTTTTGTTTTTGTCCAGGACATGCTTGTGAGGCAGGGACGAGGGGAGGATGCTAGCGTTGTGATGATGGATGACACAAGATGTTCGCAGTTTGCCTTGCCTTTTGCTGCAGTTTGCTTGTCAATGTCATGCTCTACCCTTCACTGTATCATTTTTCGGTACGCAACTTAAATGGTAAATGGTTGTTGACTTTGTATGTTTTAATGTCAAATCTATGTCAAATGGCAAATGGTTGTGGATTTGGTATGTTTTTTATGTCAAATCTATATACTTGGGTGCAGATAAGGCATGGGATATTGAATTGGGGTTGCATTCATTAGTTTTTCTTGCCCATAGCTCTGTGTCTCACCATACTTGTTTATCTTAATATGATGGCATTTTTTACTAGTAAAAATATGCTAAATTTCCTATTTAGGAAGATATTGTTTCCTAATGGATGACAATGAAATTGTCTAAGAAAATGCAATCTACTATAACATTATCTGCTCATCACCAATAGAGGCTCTAGGAACATCCATAACGCTTGTGTTGTTATATTGTATAGCTATTAATCCTTTTTTAGATCAACTATCTATGTGTTTAGAAAGCCTATGATGAACATAAGCTCGTAGATTTATGCCTCAGTTTATTTGTTAGCTCTTGAAACATTGCATCTAGAAAATGATAGTCAAATTCTAGTAAAGGGTTATTGAAGTCCATAATGCATGTGCTCTTGTTCGCCTACAATGAAAATACAATATGTTAGTCTAATGATATTTATATTTTTAACACAAGCCATCAAAAACACTATTGATTTGGGCAACATGAGCACCTGGATTAAGTGATGGTACAACTACTTTCAAACAATAATGTCTTCTAAGTAGGCAACATAAGTTTTTTTTTATTTTTTAACATATGTATCTTTTTTATCTCCATCCAGCAACAAGTTCATGACACATGTTATCTTCATCTGAACATGCAGGATGCATGTCATGTATAGAGAAGTAAGATGCAAGCTATGTTCAGCGAAGATGTGAAAATATGTGCTTTTTTCTAGGTGTTAGATGTATATTATTGTGCTCTAGAAACTATATATGTAAAATGTGTTCTTTTTTAGATGTGTTCTTATCTTAATGCATTGTCCTTTTTGTGAACGTATATAGGCCGTGCGACAGGCTTATATTACGACATACCCTATTTTAGTCGCTTCCAATAAAATATCACCCTCTTGATGCAGAAGAATAAAATAATAAAGCGAGAATTCGCCATAGGACATCATGAAAGGAGAAAATTAGCTGGTGCACACATCCACTTTCAATATTTGCTATAAGATATTGCGGTTTCGTGTAATTGGTCTAATGGACACCGCGTCTGAGTTCAAGCCATTACAAAATAGATAAAAATCATATAAGTGCCTGAAAATTATACTATAAAATATTCTATGCTCTACATGATAAGAACTACTCCCTCCGGTTCCAAATTATAAGACTTTCCAAGAATCTTAGAGAGTCAAACTATCTCAAGTTTGACCAAACTTATATGACAATATAATAACATTTACGATGTCAACTAAGTATCGTTAGATTCGTTATCAATTATATTTTTATAGTATGTCTATTTGATATAATAAATCTTGATAGTTTTCTCTATAATTGTTGGTCAAACTTGAGATGCTTTGACTCTCGAAGATTCTTGGAAAGTCTTATAATTTGGAACGGAGGGAGTATATAGTAAAAATGTTGTTTTGCACTAAAATAATCATTTTGCTTCTCTTCATAAATAGACAAAGTTAACCATAGTTAATTTGTTAATAATATTTGTAGGATACTAAAAAACTAGAAAAAAATCATAGAATGCACACATCACCAAATCATGACTATGCTAAAAATTACAACTTGAAATAATAAAGTTTAATATATCAATTAAGCTTGATATGAGATAAATCTATAACTCAGTCATTTTAAATATATCATTATAAACTTTATTATTTCAAGTTGTACTTTTTAGCATAGCCATGACTCGGTGATGTGCACATTCTGGGATTTTTTTTCTAGATTTTTAGTGTCCTACAAATATTATTAACAAATTAACTATGGTTAACTTTGTCTATTTATGAGGAGGTGCAAAATGATCATTTTAGTGCAAAACAATATTTTTACTATATAATTCTCATCACGTAGAGCATAGACGATTTTATAGTATAATTTTCAGGCACTTATATGATTTTATATCTATTTTATAACACTTTGAACAGAAGCACGGTGTTCATTGGGTCAATTACACAAAATCACAACGTCTTATAGCAAACTAGTATATTGCCCGTGCTAACGCTACGGTACCGTCTAGAAAAATATAAATGAACCACAACAGCCAAGTTTGTGAAACATTGAGGTCATGGTACGGAGGTCATGGTACGGAACGTGTTATGTTGTTTCTTAAGTCCATGGGAGGAAGGCGGTATATATAGCATCTCGTTCCTTGGATTAATAGAACGCGTACCAAATGTAACATGATCCTTTTAAATTGGTAGAATCATGAATGAATTTATTACCACAAGTTTTAACTGTAAAACCGAGAAGATTCTAAAATAATAAAGATGAAATAGATATCTGAACTCATCGTCCGGCCTCTCCTATCTCCTATCATGAATTGAATTATGGGCCTGAGATTTCCATCAAGTGGCCAGGCATGGTTCTCGTGGTGTGGTGTGAATCGTGTTCCATCGGTGGTGGGAACGATGTTCCATCATATTCCAATTTCAGGAATTGGAACGATGTTCCTGGAATGTGGAACGTATACTCATGTTCCCCTTCCCAGGCTTCTTAGAGATGAACTGATGAAAGAAACACAAAAATTGGAACGATGCTCCTGGAATGTGGAACGTACTCATGTTCCCCTTCCCAGGCTGCTTAGAGATGAACTGATGAAAGAAACACAAATTGCAAAAAACAACAACTGACATTGGTTTCTAGCTATCAATATTTTAAGTTGTTGACACAAAAAGCGTCAAGATCTGCGAACACCTCAGACTATTACCCGAATTCGATATCCAAAGGTGTGCCAGTCGATTTGACCAGTTAATCGGCAAGGACGATAACTAGAACAAGATTCAAATAAGACAACGACGATACGCCCAGATGTCAAGATTCGGACTTGATCGGGATAACTAGAGTAGAGCTGAACGAGACAACAGCGATACGTCCGGATGTCCAGGCTCAGATTACTCCCACGCGGAACTTGCAAGGATTTGACGGAGATCAAGGAGATGCAGCCCGTCGAAGCTTGAAGAACTCGTAGATAAACTAAGACTAATGCAATAAAAGGGTAAATTGCAGTAAAAGTAAATAAGAGTAATTGATTTGTTTGATGTATTGATTGTATCTCTTTTTCCCATAACCCCAAGGTACATATTTATACTCCAGCAATAGGAGTTATAAACAGACATGACTCGTACCTTTCCTAAATAAAACAAACTCCTATTTTAAAGGAAATAACTAACTCGCGCAGGAGTCGGACCTAAATAACAATATTATTTTCCTAAATAGACACCCTTATTTTTTAAGGAAACAAACGACTCGTGCAAGAGTCGAACTCAAACTACTATAACAATACTGGTATAAAATCACCAGTTTCCTTATGTCTTTCCTTCGATGAAAACTTTCCATCGGCAGATTCCTTCAATCCGCGACTTCCTTCTTTCGCCATCGGCAATCCCCTACTGTACCCATCGGCATCGTCACTCCATGCCCATCGGCATCGGCAATACCCAATCGGCAATATTGCAATTTTGGTGACTTGTCTTCACCAATTAACCCTTATCGGTAAGAGTCATCCAGCTCCCATCGGCAACAAACTTATCTTTTTTGCAGCATTCATTCTCATCGGTAAATTTGACCAATGACTTTCCGATGCCGATAGAAAATAGCTACCGATCAATGCAAGTCTTAGCTCATTTGATACGTGCCGAAAAACGGTGTCAACACATGCCCCCCAATTTCGGAGTGTATAATATTTTACGCGCCGAAATTTTCTACTGTAACTGTTCCTCCCAAGATAACTGCACGACTTCCTCGATTACCGCGCGTAAAACCGCAATTTATTAATAAAATCCCTCGATTATAGCGCGAACAGTTGCAAATCTAATCATATCTCCTTGATTATCGTGCACATCCATTGCAGGCTCTTCCATATTCCTATTCAGCACGAATAAAAACTCCAAAAATATCCCTGACCAGGCCTATAAAATTTCCCACGATCCAACTTGTTTTTTACCCTGAGCCTACTTTTCCTTTCACTTGCCCTCGTCTTCAACCTCGGCGGCGACTCCGAAGAACAGCTCCATGAGCTCAAGCAACAGTACCCTCTTCAAGCAAAGATCGAATCGCAAAGACTCCTCCAGCTCCAATGGCGATCCATTTCGATGTCCCCAAGGTAAATCTGTCCTCCTCACTTCACCTTCTACAAGTTCCTTTTCCAAATTATTTTATAATCCTTTTTCCCCTTTCTTTCTTTAATTTTTCCGAAACCTAGGAACTGTACAACAAGGTAGTAATCCCAATTGAGCAATCCAATTTCAACTGCCTAGGCCCAATGGGACACCCTGATCCCACCAATCTGATCAAGACAGAAACCAACCGCATCCCCTTTAAATATTAGTGCTTCAACTTAGGGTTATGGAAAGATGCCTTCCGTTCATGGCCCAAACCCACCAAGGGATGGAAGAACTGATACCTCAGAGTAATTAGAACACAGCAAGCCTACTGGTCAGAGCGCAATTTAGATCAGTGCATCAGACTCTCTATTGTCGATATGAAGAAGAATGAGAATATGATGATGGCGGCTTCTTATTTCTGGTCTGATACAATGAATGCCTTTTTATTCAGACACGGACCAGCCACTCCCACTCTTGCCGATGTGCATATGCTTACCGGCCTCGATGTCTCCTCTGTCGATACTCCCGCTTTGTTCCATAGGAAAGCTGAGTACAAGGTGAACACGCGCAATATCGGCGGCTGGACTGGTTATATCCAGGAATACCAAAGTACTGGATCGGTAAGTCAGAGGGAGCATGCCATCTTTTTGAACATGTGGTTAGAAAAGTTTATCTTCTGCGGCAAAACCGTCGGACCTACCACAATGTATCTCCCGGCAGCAGAACTCCTAACCGATGGAACAAGACTCCCTCTCGCCGATACCTCCTTGGATCGGTGTACCATCTCCTACACCAAGTGTCCAAGAAACTACTATTGGGTGAATCCATCGGCAACCTCGGGGGTCCTTGGTGGTTCATAAACATGTGGTTAAACGCACACATGTACAAGGTCCTCCAATTTGACCTGTTCAATCAGCGATTCCCAAGGGATATATCAGAAAATTATGTATTTGATGAGGATGAATCGGCAACTCGTCCCCCACTCAATTTCGGGGAGGCCATCATAGTGCTGCCAGGAACCGATGCCAATGCAGACCAGTTTAGCAGATTCTTTCAAAAGTTCTACAACGGAATCCCTGCTGCAGAACGACTTTGGTGGCCTTACATCGATGAAGACAACTAATTCCCTTTGTTGTTCAACCTTACCGATGGGAATGTGCCTCAGAATGAAGTTAACATGAAGGCCAGCATTGTTCCCTGAGCTATTCCAGTCAACATTTTCGGAACCGGGAAGAATGCTCCTCTATCCTTTGAGTTCTATTACCCATCGGCAGCAGCAAGACAACTGACATTCGGCCAATTACCGATCAAGCTCTGCTATGTCAAGGTGATAAAACCAAGACAAATTATCTCCAGTGCTATGGACTGGAACAAGGTGGTCAATCTCCCTCCCGATGCCGATACATCAGACATTGACCTATCTTCCTGGGCACCAACTTCTTTCATCACGGAGGAATACAAATTTTGGTGGCAAGAATGGAGAAATCAACTGTTCGCCAAGTCATCGCACTACTATCGGCATTTGATTGATGCCGATTACGTCATTCTCGATGATGCTGTAAGTTTTATTCCAATGCACTTCTTATTACTTACCTCTATCATCGGTATCTGATCTTCTTTTGCCTAACAGGTTGATGATCCAATCCCCAAAATGAGCAAGAGTGGCAAACCTTTCCGCCTTCGAGTGATGAGCCCTGTGTCGATTATCGGCAACAACGCTCCTACATTGGCTGCCTTCACTCATCAGAGGATACCTAAGGTCACTCTGAAGCCCAAACCGACGCCCGCAGACCATCACCACTCCATCGGCTGCTGCTGCCATCTTGGAGCGGGCTTTTGCAGTAAGTTTTATTTTTACTTATACCGATCACAAACTCTCATCGGCAACATTTACTTCATTTAACTTACACCAAAAATTTCAGGTAGTGAGGCCATCGGCAGCTGCTCCAGACGTACAGGCTTCTCCAACTCCTGCTGCCGATGCCCCCCAAGCTTCGCAACCGAAACGGGCCGGCTCACCAACTGCTGCTCCGAGGAAGAAAAGACGTTTGAGGCTAGTCACTCCATCACCACCAACTCCAGTTGCATCACCAACTGTTGATGCGCCAACAGCAGAACCACCGCCGACATCCTCTCCTGAGCAGCCGATGGACGAAAGTCCCGACCAGGCAACGATACCAACTCCGCCGGAACCAACCGTAGCAACAGAGACAGCATCGGCATCGGCACCAGCACCTACACCCGACAACATCCCCGACTAGAGGATGGCATCACCGCCACAGGAACCAGCCGCCGCAGCAGAGACAGCGCCAACAACAGCACCAATAGCACCAACCGCTCCTCCTACGGAAGCGTGTTCATCGGCAACCGTTGCTGATCTCCAGGATGAGGCCATACCAGCCGACTTCTCAAGACCCCGGCAAGAAATCCGCTTCAAGATGGTAAGCCGATTATCTAAAAACTTATAGTATAAACTTATGATCGGCAAATTTTAACTTTTTCCTTTTCAGGCCCAAGACTCCCCCGATAGCCTGTTCTCCTTCGGCGTCAACCTTCCTGACGAAGACGAAGACCAAGAAGGCTCTGCTCCAACAAATAGCTTGTTCTCCTTCGCCGTCAACCTTCCCGATGAAGACGAAGACGAAGAAAGCTCCGCTCCAGCCTTATCGGCAAAGGTCAAGCTCAAGCTTGAAACATTGCTATCTTTACTGCAACAAGACACATCCCATCTCGTCCAAGACTCCACTGCAGCAAAGATAGATTTTAAAAATATCCAAGGCCACCTATCTGCCGATACAGAAGAAACACTCTTCCAGGCAGCGTTTTTCAAGAGCAAGCAACTTCAGTATCAAAGACTCTCTCGTCGCATAGCCGATAGGACTGCTCAATCGAAGCTCGAAGAAGAAATGCTTAAGTTCAAGCAAGTTGCCGATGATAAGCACGAAAGCATCGGCCAAGTAGAAGCTTCCAATGCCAATCTCGAGCAAGAGATCGTTCACCTATCGGCAAGGAAGGAAGAGTTGCAGGCCGAACTAAGAAGGGTCGAAGAAGCCTTGAACGCAGCTAGCCAAAAGAAAACCCAATTACCTGACACCATTAAGGCTCTGCGACAAGAAAGAGACAGAAACGCCCGACAAGCTATTCTGTTGAAGAAGAGGATGAAACCAGTTGAAGGGTCTGCCGATAATGATGCCAGGGAGATGGAAGAAATAGAACAAATTCGCCTGCGTGCGATATTAGTCATTCAATCCTTGTAGTAATTCATCATATCGGCAAGTGTAACAGTAATACTTGATTTTTCTTTGTAATATAACGCCAGTACGCTTTTTACCGATGTCGCATAATTTATTCTCATCGGCATTCGAACGAGTACTCTATGCGTCTACCCAAATACTAGGGTAATATTTTTTCAAGTATTTACCGTTGATTGCTCTGGAAAATGCAACTCCTTCGAGAGTTTCTAAAATACAAACATTGCCAGGAGCAGATTGTTTTATCCGATAAGGACCTTCCCAATTAGGAGACCATTTTCCAAACTTAACTCTTAGTCCCAATCGGTAAAATCAACTTCCATACCAGATCGCCATCGGCAAATTGCTTCACCTTCACCTTCTTATCATACCATCTGGCAACCCATTTCTTATTGTCTTCAATGCTGATCAAAGCCCTTAACGGATGACCTGCTAAGTCTTCTAACTCATCCTTCATAAGAGTAACATAATCATCGGTTGTTAATTGATCCTGAAAAGATAATCATCTGGAACCAGTTTTAATTTCCCAAGGCAGGACAACATCGTGTCCATAGACCAATTGATACGGCGAAACTTTGGTTACACCATGACACGCCATCCGATACGACCATAGGGCTTCATTCAACACTATATGCCACCTTCTAGGGTTTTCCTCAACTTTGTGTTTGATAAGCTTAATGATTCCTTTATTACTCGCCTCAGCCTGACCGTTAGCTTGAGCATAATAAGGAGAAGAATTTAGTACTTTGAACCTCATACTAGCAGCAAATTCATCAAACTCTCCCGATGTGAACATAGTTCCTTGATCGGTAGTAATAGTTTGAGGAATACCGAATCGGTAAACAATATGTTTTTTACAAAATCTACCATGTTTGCCGATGTCACCTTCTTCAAAGGAATCGCCTCAACCCACTTCGTGAAGTAATCGGTAGCAACGAGTATAAACTTATGTATCTTACTTGATGGCGGATAAATTTGGCCGATGAGATCAATAGCCCATCCTCTAAATGTCCAAGGCTTGATTATAGGATTCATTGCCGATGCAGGTGCCCTCTGGACATTACCAAACCTCTGACAATCCTAGCACCCTTTAAAATAGTTGAAGCAATCTTCAAGAATTGTCGGTCAATAATATCCATTCTGCCTAATCATCCATTTCATCTTGAATGCCGATTGATGTGCTCCACACACACCTTCATGGATTTCGCCCACCAACTCCTTTGATTCCTCTTTACTAAGGCATCTGAGAAAAACTCCATCAATCATCCGATAATACAATTCATTATCAAGGAGCACATACTTGGTGACTTGGAACCTTAGACGCCTTTCAACCTTCTTAGATGGATTCCTTAAGTAATCAGCGATTTCCTTTTTCCAGTCATCGGCAACCATTACCGATGTCATGACTTCTTGAATCGGCTGATATCCTGAAGCATTCTGTGCTAACTGATTGGCCTCTTCATTATGCAATCTAGGAATATGCTCAAGGCGATACTCTTTGAATTCTTTCAATAATTGTAAACATCTCTCATGGTGTGCAATCAACACTTCACTTCGGCATTCATATACTCCAGTCAATTGATTGATCACCAACATAGAATCGTCAAAGATTTCAACAGCATCGGCACGTACCTCCCTGAGTAATTCCAACCCCTTTAGTAGAGCCTGGTATTTAGCCTGATTGTTTGTTGAAGTAGCAACAATCGGCAGTGAAATTTTGTATTTCCATCCACGGGTGAGATTAAAACAATGCCGACACCTGCTCCTTCCTTGCATGTAGACCCATCAAAGAACAAAGTCCAAGGAGCAATCTCGACAGAGCTTACCACATGGCAATGTTGAGTAACGAAATCGGCCATCACCTGACCCTTCACTGCCTTAGTTGATTCATACTTCAGATCAAACTCTGAAAGTGCCAGAATCCATTTGCCGATTCTCCCACTTAATATCGGCATCGACAGCATATACTTAACCACATCATCTTTGCAGATGAGAGTGCATTCAGCCGACAATAAATAATGCCTCAATTTTATGCAAGAGAAATATAAACATAAGCATAATCTTTCTATGGCCGAATACCTTGTTTCAACATCTACCAGTCTTCTGCTCAAATAATATACCACACGTTCTTTCCCTTCAAATTCTTGAATTAAAGCTGATCCGATAACACCGTCATCGGCAGACAAATATAACTTGAAAGGCTTCCCGTGTTGAGGTGGAACCAAGACTGGAGGGTTTACCAAATATTTCTTGATCTCCTCCAAGGCTAACTGTTGTTCTTCTTTCCATGTAAACTCTTGATCGGCTTTCAGCTTTAACAATGGACTAAAAGATTTAATCTTACCAGATAAGTTGGATATAAATCTTCTAATGAAATTAATCTTGCCAATCAAGGATTGCAGCTCAGTCTTGTTTATAGGAGCGACCACCTTATTAATTGCATCAATAGATTTTTTGCCGATATCAATGCCTCTTTGATGCACCATAAAACCCAGAAACTGACCTGCCGATACACCAAAGGCACACTTGTTAGGATTTATCTTCAACCCATGTTCCCTTGTGCATTCCAAGATTTTTCGCAAATCGGCAAGATGCTTCTCAAAATTTCCGGACTTAACCACCACATCATCAATATAGATTTCAACTATCGTGTCGATATACTAATGAAAGATGAAATTCATTGCTCTCTGATAAGTAGCACCGGCATTCTTCAAGCCAAAAGTCATGACAACCCATTCAAATAAACCGACATGACCTGGACATCTGAAAGCAGTCTTGGATATGTCTTCTTCAGCCATAAATATTTGATTATATCTAGCATTACCATCCATGAAGCTAATAATTTAATGTCCAGCAGCAGCATCAATCAGTAAATCGGCAACGGGCATCGGATAACCATCCATCGGTGTAGCCTTGTTGAGATTCCTAAAATCAATACAAACACGAAGTTTTCCATTCTTCTTATACACAGGAACTACATTAGAAATCCAATCGACATTACCGAATAAATCCAGCTTCAATTAACTTCGTAATTTCAGCTTTAATGTCAGGCAACACCATAGGATTGCATCGGCGCGCTGGTTGCCGATGTGGTTGGAAACCAATCTTAATAGGTAACCGATGTTCAACTATCGATCGGTCTAAACCAGGCATTTCTGTATAGTCCCAAGCAAAACAATCTTTGTATTCCTTTAACAAGTCAGTCAACTGTTGTTTACATCAGGAATCTAATTTAGCACTAATAAAAGTAGACCTATGTTTACTACCATCGCCGATGTCTATCTCTATTAAATCATCGGCGGATGTGAAGCCCTGTCCCAACTTTCCACAATCAGTGAATCGATCCATTAAAACTCTTCTTCAGGACCGACTGCTTGGATCGGTGTAATGTGGTAATCGGCAACTTTGAGGAACTCTGTGTCCCAAGCTTCACCTGATATGCACCTGGTTTGCTCATAAGTTTCCGATTCTGTCGACGCAACGATCGATGGGGCTTCACTTTGGACGACTTCAATCTTGTCTCCGACCCACTGCACAAGGCTTTGATGCATGGTGGAAGAAATACAACAATTGGCATGGATCCAATCCCTTCCTAGGAGCAAGTTGTAGGTGCCTTTGCCACTGATTACAAAAAATGTCGTCGGCAAAGTTTTGCTGCCGATGGTCAATTCAACACATACGGCTCCCATGGTTGGCGACACATTGCCTTCAAAATCCTTGAGCTTCATGTCTGTCTTGACTAAGTCTTGGTCGCCTTTTCCAAGCTTCATGAACATGACGTAAGACATTATGTTGATCGACGCCCCACCATCCACCAGCATTTTCGTTACAGGCTGTCCATCCACTTTGCCCTTAACAAACAGAGCCCTTAGATGCTGCCTTTCATCATCGGCAGACTTCTCAAAGACAGCTGTCATAGGATCCAACACTAATTGTGTCATTTCAGCAGTTTCTTCATCATCGCTGACAGGTGCCATGAACTCCATCGGCAATATGATGACCATATTGATTTCTGTCGATGGATCCCTATCCTTGCGTTTTGGCCTCCACTGCTTTTCCCTTGAAGGATTTTCACTGTCATATAAGTCGCTTTGGCGTTCGCGCTGGATTCTCCTTTTCTGCGTCTTTGTTAGACCCTTGGGGCACCACTGAGGAAGCTTGGTTTTCCAAACAGGTTGGCGCTGCCTTTCACTGCTTGCATCGGCACCTCTCCCGATGTTTGGATCCCTGGAGAATATTTCTTCATCAGACACTCTTGCATTGGCCATCTCCTCAAGCTCCTCTTGATTAACACGTCTGCCAAGCCTGTTATGCACGCTGAGCTTGCCCCCTAGTCGGTCATGTGCTGATTTCTTCTCTCTGAGCGGCCTAGCATACCTAGATGTTCGATCATCAAAGCAAGGCTTCTTTTCTGTCCGATCGGTAGGGTAGTATCCATTGCATTCAGGACAATTATTGGCAGTAGGTAGCTTGATACCTTCTTCCCAGCAATGAACGAAGAAGGGACACTTCCAGTGGTCCTTATGGCGAAGCCACTCTTGGTGCTCTTCTTCTTCTTGCCGACGTTGCTCCTCTCGCAATTGCCGATACTCTCGCCTTGGTTGCTTATGTGTGATTATAACACCAGGAGCCCTCTTGGCACTGCTACCTTCATCGGCAACCCTCTTGCCTTTCTTGTCATCGGCAAACTTTTTCACATCACGCTCAGCTACTTGATGGTCAGGATCTACTGATGCATTCTTCCTGGCAGCTTCCGATGTCAGCACTTTAGTTTTTCCACTAGTTTCCACCATATTATTTGGAAACAGGTGCTGATCAATCTTCATCAGTTTATGGGCTTTAGAATTTTCAAATTTAATCCATCCAGATTCAATTTCTGACTGCAACTGCTGCCTGAACACCTTGCAGTCATTGGTACTGTGCGAAGTTGCATTGTGCCACTTGCAATACCTGATCTTTCTGAGCTCTTCGGCTGATGGAATTACTTGGTTAGGCGCTAACTTGATTCGCCCTTCTTGAAGTAACAAGTCAAACATCCTATCGGCCTTGGTGATGTCAAAGGTGAATCTTTCAGCTTCCTTCTAGCCAAACGGACAAGACACAGATTTCTTATCCTTTACTCATTTGGCCGCGCCGATGTTCAGCTCTTCATCTGACTCGGAATCTTCTTCTTGCTCGATGAAGGTCACCTTCTTATTCCAAGTCTTCCTCGGCTCAAAAGTCTTGACGTCTTGATCGGCAATTCTCTGCACAAGATGACTTAGACTTTCAAACTCCTGAGACGCATACTTATCTTTAATATGCGGCAGCAATCCTTGGAAGGTCAAATCTGCCAATTGACGATCATCAAGCACCAAGCTGTAGCATTTGTTCTTCGTGTCTCGCAGCCTCTGGACAAAGCTCTCCACCGATTCGTCATTACGCTGCTTCAACTTGACCAAATCGGTAAGCTTCTTTTCATGTACGCCCGCGAAGAAATACTTGTAAAATTGTTTTTCCAGATCGGCCCAAGTAATCACAGAGTTCGGAGGTAATGATATAAACCATGTGAATGCCGATCCAGACAATGATGACGAGAATAATCTCACCCTCAGTTCCTCTCTGCTGGCAGCTTCTCCACACTGGATAATGAAGCGATTGATATGCTCCATCGTCGACGTGTCATCTTGGCCAAAAAACTTGGTAAAATCTGGCACCTTATACCGATTTGGGAGATGAATTAAATCATATGCTGGAGGATACGGTGTCCGATAAGAATATGTATTGACCTTGGTGTTGACACAAAAAGCGTCAGGATCTGCGAACACCTCGGGCTATTACCCGAAATTCGATATCCAAGGTGTGCCAGTCGATTTGACCAGTTAATCGACAAGGACGATAACAAGAACAAGATCCAAACAAGACAACGGCGATACGCCCGGATGTCAAGACTCAGACTTGATCAGGATAACTAGAGCAGAGCTGAACGAGACAACAGCGATGCGCCCGGATGTCAAGGCTCAGATTACTCCCACGCGGAACTTGCAAGGATTTGACGGAGATCAAGGTGATGCAGCCCGTCGAAGCTTAAAGAACTCGTAAATAAGCTAAGACTAATGCAATGAAAGGGTAAATTGCAGTAAAAAGTAGATAAGAGTAAATTGATTTGTTTTTTATAGATTGATTGTCTATTTCACGCAGCCCTTGGGCACATATTTATACTCCCGCATGGAGAGTTGTACAGAGACACGACTCGTACCTTCCCTAAACAAAACTCCTAACTTTAAGGAAATAACTGACTCACGCAGGAGCCAGACCCAAATAACAATAATATTTTCCTAAACAGACATCTCTATTTTTAAGTAAATAAACGACTCGTGCAAGAGTCAGACTCAAATTTCCATAACAATACTGGTACAAAATCACCAGTTTCTTTATGTCTTCCCTTCGATGAAAAATTTCCATTGGCAGACTCCTTCAATCCGCGACTTCCTTCATTTGCCATCAGCAATCTCCTGCTGACATCAACCGCTGTTACCCTATGCCCATCGACACTCCATGCCCATCGGCAATCGGCATCGGCAACACCCGATCGGCAACCTTGCAGTTCTGGTGACTTGTCTTCATCAATTAACCCTTATCGGCAAGAATCACCCAACTCTCATTGGCAACAAACTTATCCTTCTTGCAGCATTCGCTCTCATCGGTAAACTCAACCGATAACTTTCCGATGCCGATAGAAAACAGCCATCGATCAATGCAAGTCTTAGCTCATTTGACACGTGCTGAAAAACGGTGTCAACACATGCCCCCCAATTTTGGAGTGTAGAATATTTTACGCGCCGAAATTCTCTCTACTAACTGCACGACTTCCTCGATTACCGCGTGCAAAACCGCAATTTATTAACAAAATTCCGCGACTGCAGCGTGAACAGTTATAAATCCAATCATACCTCCTCGATTGCCGCACATACCTATTGCATACCCTTTCACATTCCTGCTCAGTACGAAGAAAATTCCAAAATACCCCAGACCAGGCTTATAAAAATTACCATCATCCAATTTGTTCTTTATCCTGAGCCCACTTTCGCCTTCACCTGCCCTCGTCTTCAACCTCGGCGGCGACCCCTACGGCGACTCCAAAGAACAGTCCGTGAACTCAAGTGGCGGCATCTTCTTCCAGCAGAACTCGAACAGCACCAATGGCGATCAACTTCTAATTCTAAGAGATAAGAATGCATGTTCTATGTAAAGTTTCAAACCAAAAAAAAAACTTCTGTCTGTGGTTTTGGGTCCCTAGAAGGAAAGTCAAACGTGGCTGGTGGTTTATTCAATACCTTGTAGATATGGCTTGAAAGCATCAGTGCAAGACTGGAAGTGGATTACGGTTTTAGAAGGGGAAACAGACACATTGGACGAGGGTATTAGCGGGGGTGAAGCTAGGTTAACTTCCCTGGTGCATATGGACCTGCATCTGCGGTAAAGCAAAATTCAGTTAGTGGTTGTCATATGGTACCTTGACTGGAAGCTGTTGAGGTTTTGAGAAAGGGAAATATACATAGATTTGGATGAGCATATTAGCAGGGGGTAAAGTTAGTTTGAGTGTTTGACAAACGCTGGTGTGCATGCACTGGGGTAAAGCAAAATTCTGCTAGTACTTGACTTGATTTGATATACCATGTATTGCTTCTCGAATTATATCCAATTCTTTATGTGATGAATTATGCACCAGGATCATTTTTAACCTAGCTTTTCCCCTAGATATAAAAAAACTGTTTGGAAGAACTCAGAAGATCACAGCAAATTTCTTTTATATATTCGATGAGGGTATCAAAGCCTGGCCCTTGAAGCTGGAATACTCCCTTATTACTCTTCTCTTAACCTATCAGAAGGTCCTTAACTTTCTGACTCTCGTACTACGGGACCAATCCTCCTGGCTGACTGTTGCTCTTTGAACGAATGGATGGTAGCATCTGGATTTAAATCTTAGGACCTGGCAATCACTGATGCTGCGGATGTGCCTGGGGGCGGGGGGGGGGGGGGGGGGGGGGGGGGGGGTGACCCAAGTGGGTGCCGCATTGTGTCCTTGCTGTTGGTTTACTATAACTCCTGGTGTTGGTACTTTTTCCTTTTAGATTAGGCTTCAACAATTTGACTAGGAAATATTTCTGACCAATATAAGTTGGGCCATCTTTTGTGTTTTGAGGGCCAATGAGTTGTTTATGAAACATAACATTAATGCAGATACATTCCACACAGTAAAAATTCGCTAACAAGTAATAAACTGACCAATTGTCTGAACCACCAGTTGGAAGAATGTACTGCTTGGCAAACCTGTGAACTATCAGGTTGATTGGTTGACTCACTAGTCTTGTTTCAGTAATTCTAACCTGAGGCCACTACCAACAACCCGGCTTCAGAGGGGCTAATGTTGTCTTCCAGTTGCAAAGGATGCTGCTCTGGATAAGAACTCTAAATAAATTGTTTTTCTTTTTGTTAGATTGGTCATTTCTTTTCCAATTCTGTGATACATTCCTCTAACAAATATGATGAAGAAACGAATCTTATACTGCAAATGTAAGACATCTCTCATTCCTTCATTCATCCCTATCAACTTGAAAGCTAGTAAGCTGCAAACAGTTCCATTCAGTACGTGAGCACTGATCTTCCTCGACAAAGGAAGTGTTCTCTTCACTTGATACTTGCCTTGACAACCCCTTCCATATTTCTCAGGAAGATTAGGAAATCATAATCAGGATATCTTTAGTGAAATTTGAGAACTTATTCCATGTGTTGCATCGAAATACTGCAACAGTTGAATGTAAGAATGTTGCAGCAACATTCGTGACTGCTGTTGTAACATTTAATTTGCAAACAACAAATGAAACAATGTTTGCAAAAAAAAAAAATCAACATTTAACAGAGAAGCCCCCATCTTTTTTTTCTCGAATACGCGCAGGAGAGGTGCGTATCATTGCATTAAGAGAGGAAAAAACAGACCCATACAAGAAGCCTCCCCCCCCCCACACCCACCCACCACTCCGGGCCGAGTTGTGGGGGTGCTAAGTTACAACAAGGTCTAGTTCACTAAAACACAAACAAAGGGTAGGACCTGACCCACAAACACACGAACCATTGACAACAGCTAGGTTGTCGCCACCACCTGACCTAAAGTGCCAAGCTTTTGTGCCCCTGCAAGGCGCCAAAGATGATGCTCATCATCAAAGGAGTGGAGCAAAACATTCATGCAGGGGCTAGCTTCTTCGAATACACAAGCATTCCTATGTTTCCCGAGAAGTCATGCACCCAGGATGATCAGAGTGTTGAAGCCTTTCTTTTTTTTCTTTGGGTACCCCTTAGGCTATCTGTATTCTTCGTCCTCTATTTTCATCCTTTATGTATCCTAGTCATCAAGATTCTCTCCTCTATACATATTTCTTCTGCACTCATCATTCTCTATATCTCATACTCTATACCAACTACTAACCGTAGGATCCAATTATCACTTTATCTAAATATATTCATGTGAGATCTTGTTTTGAAGAATTTATTTAAACAAATTCAATGGTGCAAACGGAATTTAATTTAGTTTTTTAGTTTGTGGGTTATAGTATTTTTAGTTAATTGAAATAGCTTTTGCACGTACTTCAACGAAGAACAGTGGTGTCAGTTGCATACGGCATAGCCTGCCGCGAACGCCAGCAGTAGCGAGCGCGCGTGCGTAGAGCACTCGTTTAGCGTCTGCGGTGCATGTTTTTTTTACTGTAAACGCATTTGCATTTGGATGTAGCGCACGCGGTGCGCACAGCCTTAGCAGCTTTACTCCACTAGTCTGCAAACTCTTGGTTCCTGTTGTCTTGCCGGACCTTTGGAAACCTACTGGTGAAAAAGTTCTGAACCAGAACTCACATGTGAAGACAGATGAAGTTAATAGGTGCTGAATGGTTTCTTCTGCTTGATCACACAACGGGCAAAGACTCGGATGCGGCAAGTTTCGTTTGGCCAATCGATCGGCTGTCCAACAATGCACACATTTTCTGTCCACGTATTTAAATGTGGTTTCGTTTGAAGTAAACAAAACTCAGTAAATCTTCTAAATTCTAACTGTTTGACTTAGTTTGATGCAGGCAATGGATCTTGACGCTGATGATGCTACCTTGTTCTCAAACAGGAGCCTTTGCTGGCTTCGCATGCGTGATGGAGAAAAGGCTTTGCTGGATTCTCTTACATGCAGAGAAATGCGGCCTGACTGGCCAAAGGCCTGCTACCGGCAGGGCGCAGCTCTGTTGTTACTGAATGTGAGATAGAATGTCCTATTATATACTTTGTCAAGCTTCTATGATTTTTTTTTTCACCATATCTTGCATTCTCAGGACTACAAGAGTGCATGCGAAGCATTTTTCGATGGATTTATGTTGGACCCAGAGAATACTGAAATTGAGAATGCCCTAAGGTATCCACTTGTGCGTTTGTGCTGGGGCATGCATGTACTGTACATTTCATTGTAAGCTATATCATATATGTATTTATTGAGAACTCCCCTAAACTGTATGTAGGCTACATGGATCGTGTTCTCTCTCCGAATGGTAAAAGTCATGAGCATGAATATTAGGAGCTCTTGACTTCCGTATTTCTAAGGCAGTCAGTCTCGATCCGCACATTGTCCACATCGTTACATAGAGGGAGAGAGAGAAACATGTCATAGGTGTACACATAAAGATTTGATAAACCATTTTGGGGATCCTGATTATTGTTAAGACATACATGCAGGCAAGCGATGGATTCCTTGAAGGTATCGGAAGGAACTAAGGTGAAATGAACCTGCACGGTTGCTGAAGATGGTTCAGAACACTCATGAAAGTTAGCTATATGGATCCATGCACCGCTTTATATTCTCTTTTCAAGTGAACTAATTAGTCAGCTGCTGAAATATCGTGATGGGTCTTGAAGCCATTCTAATGTATATCCACGAGATGCTAGAACACATTTGCACAACTATCCTGCCCACTGAGAGTGCTTCATAATGGATGCTCCATTGTTATTGCGACTCTTGGCTTCGCACACGTAACTAATTTTGTTATCACGAGTTATATTTGCAAACTCTAACAGCATATCTATCTCCATGTAAACCATCCATGTCAACCCACCGTACATATAATTATATCTTTGTTCTCTCTTTGTTTAAGCTGTCAGTGTTAGCTAGTCTCAGATCATCATTCATTAACGTACACTAGGTAAGTGCTCAGTGTTAGCTAGTCTCATATCATCATTCATTAACGTACACTAGGTAAGAGTAACTCCAACAGTTTGGCAATTTTGGTTTGGTAAAATATAGAATTTGCCAACTCTAAAATAGATATGTCAAACCAAAAAATATGTAATCTTCAACAGTTCCCCATAATGATATGGCAAAAACGGAAATTATGGACCACTAGCCCGGTTGTTATTTTTTTCGCGACATTTTCCTGTTCCACCGTGAAAAAAGGAAGGAAAAAAAAAGGCGTCGCCCGTTGTTCCTATGTGAAAAAAAAGAAGGAAAAAAAATTGTCTCCCCCTTTTTAAGGTCTCTAAATTGCCAAGTGCGGGCTCCTATTTGCAACTTTGGCAAAAATGTCAAGCTCAAATTCTAAACTGTTGGTCATCAGTTTTTTTGGCAAAATTAGATATGCCAAATCTAAATGCCAAATTGTTGGAGTTGCTCTAAGCTCTAAGTGCTCGTGCGTTGCGACGGGAGAAAAACACTAAAAATTTACATAATTTATTATGCAAATTTAATGTAAAATAGTATCACAAGAAAATGTATGAAATTAAATAGTATTGCTTAATCATAAACTGTGTCTAACCATACAATTACTGTCTGCAGTTTATAATGTATTAACATATTGTATTATTTCATACTTATGATGCCCGTAAGATAAGTTTGCATTTCTTTAGGAATTAATTTTTTCTTGAATTTCCTTTGTATGTTAATGTTTGATCACATATGGGTTTTTGCAACTCTGCTTTACGTGTTTTAGTACGCGCCTCTAGATTAGTAGTGTTTGGAGTCCTAGGATTGTTGTTTTCAGTTGGATCCATCTATGACCAAACTATTAATATAACTTTAGTGAAGCAACTGCACATCACCCAATAATAAAATGGTATTAATTTTGGTGAAACAACACTAAGACCTTTATATTTATATGTTTTTACAGTAAAAGGAAATTAAAACATCTTTGGAAATAAAAAATGAGCAATTATCTAAGTAACAATTATCTAAGTAGATCTTCATGGCACCCAAGTTAATAAAATACTATCATGTATATAATTTAAATACAATCAGAAAGTTCATTTAACATTAATTATCAGAACATCCATTAAATAATACCTACACCTTTAATTATCGGAACATCCATTCAATAATACATACACAAGCAATTTGTGGAGTAAAATAAAAATAAAAGAAAATTAATTGTAAAACACATCATTAATTAGTACTCCTTCCGTACTAAAAAAAGTTATCGTTTAGGACAAGGTTTAGTCAAACATTGAGAATATAAATCATGAATAACTTTTAAATTATTGAGTTTGAAAATGTAAAAATCGTATCAATAGATTTATCTTGAAAAATACTTTCATAAAAGTATATATATATATTATATTTCAATAAATATTTTTCAAAAAATAAGTGGTCAAAGTTACACTCTAAAGACCGTGTCGTTTTCTAAAACGATAAGCTTTTTTTAGTATGGAGGGAGTATATAAGTAGACAGTTTGGTGGGGGAGACAGGAGCACCTCAGCTTGGTGGGGAGATGCGGTACACTAAAGAAGCCTTGTTCCTTGCTTTAACTGTTAGCTCTGCATAAGAACTTGTTGAAGCCTTGCCTTGCTGCTAGATTTAATGGCTAGCTTTGCACATGAATTCCTTGCTTTAACCGTTGAATGCCACTGCTCACCACCTATAGTTTCATAGTTTACATGAATGTTATGAATGAAATATAATTCTTCCTTGTTCTAGATACTACTGCATTTTATAATGTTGATAGGTCAAGCGTGGGTAAGTAAAAAGTGCTCTCATTGCCTAAGACTTGTGTCTTTTCTTAATGAGATTTACAACCGTTAAATTTTTGATGTGTTTGATAGCCGGTACAACATAAAGAACACCATGTTCACAAATGCATGGGAATTACTTAGCCAACGGTAATCTGTAGGCCAGCCCAGCCAGCATTAACACCTTCCTCACTGTCGATAATCTCCGGTGAGCAGGCGCAGCTCAACTAGAAAATTAAAGTTGGAATCAGCAACTCAACATACAAAAGCAACTCAACATACAAAAATCAATAGTTTGGACTTTGGATCAAGGAGGATATATCCATCTATCTATGTAAATATAAACATGACTTCCGTTCCGCAGGGTACAGAGAGAGAGAAAATACTATCTTTGGCAGGATTTAGGGAGAAACTTCAACTTAATTAAGTAATCATGAACTGTAAGAGATACATGCATGCAATGCAATGCACTGCAATAGAGCAGAGGTGCTAATAAATACACAAATGGATCATAGTAATGTATAATTGTACAGCGGGGAGTGAGTCCAGGAGGTCGCAAGTACGGCGTCGTACTCGTGGCTGAAAGGTCCTATTCTAAGGCTAGAGGAGGGGTGAATAGTCTAAAACGAAACTTAAAAACAATCTCAACAATAAGTTAGACAACGATATGACGAAGCTAGAATTGCACTAGCCTACTAAGGGATGTGAAGCCTCCTAACCACAATTGCTAACCTAATAGCTCTAAGGACACTCAATGCCTAGCACAATTCTACTAAGCTACCTAGCACAACCTAATATACTACTTGAAAGTATGAAAGAGAGAGGTAGGGTGATTATACCGCCGTGTAGAGGATTGACTCAAACAATTGAAGAGCACCGAGAAAGCCAATCAATCACTCAATGAGAGACAAGGTTGACACTTGATTTTTCTCCCGAGGTTCACTAGTTTGCCAACTAGCTAAGTCCTCGTTGTGTCGGCTCACTCACTTGGAGGTTCACGCGCTAATTGGCATCACACGCCAAACCCGTCACCGGGTGCCGCACAACCAACACAAGATGAGGGCACTCAAAGACACGCGCAATCCACTAGAGTTACCTTTGCGATCTACCGCGGGGAAGGCACAAGAACCCCTCACAATCACCACTTGTGATCGATGAAGCACAATCACCAAGCTTCTCGAATCCACACCGCTACTCCAACCGTCTAGGTGATGGCAATCACTAAGAGTAGCAAGAAACTAGCAGCGGTATCAACTCCCAAGTGCCACTAAGATGAACTCACTTCATGCAATGCACTAGAACACTCAAATCTCTCAAATGGATGATCAATCAATGATGAGATGAGTGGGAGTGTGTGTCACAAGCTCACAATGAGTATCCTCGTTCTCTTAGCTCTCTCATTCTCCTCGCAACTCTCATCCCTCTCGCGCTAACTGTGACGGTGCCGAGCACGGCGCTGCCACCTCGTCGCCGGGCGTTCAAGCCTCGGCCTCCTCCCAGCCACTCCTACTCCCTACGTGGCAGATCGGGACATAACAGTTTTATAGTTAGAAGATGACCTGGTGTAGTGTTAGAAAATGACCGGGTGTTCCACTTCTACAGAATTTCAATTTCTATAAAGAGTCTAAGATCTAAGTATGTTTCTGTCTTTATATGTGTATCCTAAGCACTGAGGTGTGCTGTTATGGTGCAGGAAAATTGGAGATGGAGTTAGCCAACACCCAAAAGGAGGACAATAGTGGGTCAACATTGTATTCATAGCTCATTTATTTTGATGAACATGCTAGTTGTTAATTACGTATTGTGATGGCGCATGATGTGTCTCCTTAATAAACTTGTTTGTTTGATTTCAGTTGGCTTCAGAAATAATACTATGTTGAAACCTATTTGAGTTGGCTTCAGGAGGACAATCCTGCACAACTCTGTTTGAGTTGGTTCATTATTCTATACCTACCTAATAATAAAGAGCCAAAATTTCAGCCTTTTTTTTCGTCGAGCCATTCAATCTATACTAACTGTCATAGTCACTCAGTTTAGGCCCATTACCGGCCCAACTTGCTACCCTTTCCTTCTCCCGTACAACTCTCCTTCTCCCGTACAAATTCGACGCCGCCCGCGGACGGAAGGGGCGACTCCTTCACCGTCGTTGTCCCACCCCCGCCACCCGCGGACGGAACGGGCGACTCCTTCACCATCGCCGTCGCTGCGTTCCTTTTCCAGCTAGCCCGTGGACGGAACGGGCTCTTTTTTCGTCCAGCCCATTCTATTCAGGCCCAACTAACTAACAGCCCACTCGCTCTCGCTGCGTTCCTTTTCCAGCTAGCCCGCTCGTCGGCTGCTCCCTCGTCTCCGTCCCTGACTCCTATTCCCCGTGATACCCTCCCATCTTCCTCTCGATTAAAAAAAAGGAAAAGTTAAAAAAAAAAGGAAAGAAAAGTCTACTGCCGTTCTTTCGCCGCCAGCTTCCCAGACCAAGCCGCCTCCTAGAGATCAAATAAATATAAAAAAGCCGCCTCCTATGTCTACGGCGGCTACGCACCGGCGCACCGCAGCTGTCGCTGCGCTCCGTACAGCGCGCGTAGGGAACAAATGAATGGAGTTTAATCTGATTCATTTGGTGGACCAAAAGATTTATTATGGTTCATTTGATTGGACTGTGTATGATTGACTTTAGATAGCTACTGTAATTGAAATTAAGATTTATGTTTTTCTTGAAAGCTACTGTAATAAAAAAAATTGATATAGGTCTGCTCGGGAGCTCCACACTGATCGGCTGATGGCATTAGCTGGCATGCTCTCGGTGTTGATCAGCGCTCATAACAACTGCATTCATGTTGAAACCTGAAGGTACATGTTATAGATAGCACATCATATGATGAAATAAATCTCTGATTAGAGTGATAGCTAAGCGTTTCTTCTGGAAATCTAGATCTCCTAAAAACTAATACTGATCCTCTAGGGAACAAATGAATGGAGTTTAATCTGATTCATTTGGTGGACCAAAAGATTTATTCTGGTTCATTTGGTTGGACTGTGTATGATTGACTTTAGATAAAATGATCTTGCTCTTCTCCAACACGCTAACAGCGTTCTGTTTAGCTTCATCTTCGTAGTTCTCAAATAAAAAGCATCGTGGTTGAGGCTCACCTGCAACCTTGAGCTCGCCATGTCAAATATATATGGAGCACCAAGAGGCACCTTTGCTCTCCATATATCAAATTAGCCATCACAATTTGCTTCTCATCATTGGTGAAGGCATATGTACAGCAGTCGGAGAGTACTAACAACTTGCACAACTGGAGCACACTAGTACACAGCACTACTATAGCGGCGGTCGTAAACGTATTTCTACAAGCGTTTTTCGTAACCGCCTGCGTGAAAGGCCAGTAAAAATGGACGATTTATACAGGCGGTTTCTATAGAACCGCCTGTGAAAATCTATTTTCACAGGCGGTTCACTAAAGAGAACCGCCTGTGAAAATCGATTTCTACAGGTGGTTTGTTTAAGTGAGCCGCCTGTGGAAACAGATTTCCACAGGCGGTTTGTTTAAGTCAGCCGTCTGTGGAAATAGTTCCCACCCTACCAAATTTTTTAATTTTTAAATTTAAATCAGATCCTATATTTTACCCTAAACCTATTCGATGATGTTCAATTATACTCATATAGTATTTAACTATTTCATACAAGTGGTTTCATGCTCATAAACATAAAGTCACACTTATTTACAACATCAAAGTTTCATGCTCACAAACATAAAGTAAATGTATTTACAACAAAGTTCTCAATAGTGCTCTAGTGCTCACAAACACTATATATATACATCAAAGTTTTCACTAGGACTCTAATTAATAACCATCTCGACTAAGTTGTAGACCATTGATCTCTGTGAGCGGTCTATACTTTGGGTCACTTAAGGTGGCCGACTCGTCGTGATATTTCCCCTCGTGAGGAATGACATCTCTCATGATGAATGAGCACAAGTCCTCAACTATGGCGTACAAAGTACGTTCGCTCATGTTTGTCGCCTTTGGTTGATCAGCTTCCTGAGAGGAAAGTTTATAAACATTAATATATACACTTGACAATACATTTGTAACTTTAATGTGAGAACTAAAATCATGACTATTCCTTATATTACCTTAGAAGGGTTCCTGTTGTATCGTTCATTCTGCCTCATGAACTCGCACACGTAGAATCCACACAGGACCGATCCAGGTGGTTGTTTGTGGCACTATATAACAAGAAAGTGGTCATGTATATACTTACAACATCGTGTATGATATGTATTCATAACTTTTCATACGTACCGGCCAATGATGATATATGTTCAATGGCTGCGTTGGATTGTCGCACTTTCCTTTTTTTAATTTGTAATACCTATATGCCCTATAATCTCGAATAGAATCACCATGTTATTCTCAAACTCTCTCATCAATAAAAGTATGCAAGAATATATATCTCAACTTACAGTTCCAAGTTGTTCAAGAACTTTGCATAGCTCGTAGTCGGATAATCTGCGGAGTCTAATACCAATACCCTTCCTTGCCTAGGATAAATGACAAAGCAGATCCAGTGGTCTCTGCACGAAGCAAATTTATGATGCAAGTGTGTATTAAAATTATTAATTTGAACTATGCAAACTCACACTTACCCAAAGTTATATGGGGCCATTATGCATTTTTTGTCTTGATATATAAGCAATGAGGTTGCCAGGTAGAAGGTGTATTCGGATTCAAACCTTTTCTTCAGCTTTTTTTCATATCCTCTCGTTCTTTACCTTCTAACCCCTTTAAATTTTTATCGTCGTCTCCGATTCTGAATATTGACCGCTCTTCACATATTTTTATTGGGTTCATATACGCAACCCTTTCATTTTCCCTGTGACGAGGATTGTTACCGTAACGCATGACCTGCTCCTCATATTGCATTCTGCAAGGCGCACGTTCATGTAAGATATGGAATTAGAATGGATACAACTCACAAATAAAAACACATGCATATTTTTCGTATGAGTAACACTTACACTGCAAACAACGTTATGAGTTGTACGTCGAGTCTCTTGAGGTTCATCATCAACCACATGTCCTTGAATGTAATAGTGCATGTATGTCTTTCACTTGCAAATACAGGTGGTGGTATAGACACGTTGATGGTGTCAATGCCAATAGAAGCTGCTCTCATGTACCAATCATGTAGCCTTTTTATACCACTAGGGATCTTGATCAATTTATCCCACCGTAGTAGTGGCCTCCCCGAGTGATAACAATCAGGAACATGTTCGTAATCTTCCTTTATTGGCTTCCTGATATTTACACTAATTACCTCAGGCTTTTTGGCTGACTTCTCGTGCTCATCCAAGTCAAGGGTACGAGTAGTGCGTTTACGTCCAATTCCTGCCAAAAATCTGCCCACGCCAGCATTATTCTTTTTTTTTTGCTTCCAGGGGGATATCAATTTGGGTATTGGAAATTTCTTCTTTGGTTGTGGTGGAGTCACCTTTGTTTGTTCTGGGTCCTTTGGTTCAGGTGTTGGGCAAGGTGGAGAACTGAATGATGGACCTGTGATGGGGGATGGTGATGGTGGAAGAGACTGGGCAGGTGGTGATGGTGGGTCTGGAAGAGTTTGGGTAGGTGGTGATGGTGGGTCTGGAAGAGACGACTTGTCGGGTGGTGACAGTGGGTCTGGAAGAGATTGTGAAGGACCTGACGACCCCTGAGTGAGTGGTCGTGTTGGCGGCTCACTCAATTGGACATCTCGTCGAGACCAAAGGATGAAGTTCTTGATAGCCTGTCGAGTGTCTCAATGCCCTCGGGACCGGCAATGTCTAGCATGTCATCTTCGTATCCTTGGACAACCGTCACCACTTCAACCTTGCGGTAGTCGTCTGGAATGTCATCACCATGATACTTGCATCCTGGGATCGCAAATCTAGTGCCTACTACCCTTGTACGATGATTGGAAATACCATATCTTATGACGAGGGAGCAAGGCGTGGGCATATCAATGTCGTCAACTGCATAGTGAGTCTTGTTTCCCGTTGACGCAACACTGCTTGGAATCGTTCCTGGATTGTGTGGCACCGCAAGGTGTTGTGATGTTGGGACTAGCTGCATCTCAGGACCCTGACCTGGCGTATGTTGTTGAACGGACGCCGCACTAGCCAATCTTTGCATCAACTCAGGAGGAGGATTGGACAACATTTGGGACATCATCTCTTGGAAGTCTTTTTTTTGCCTCTTCCTTAAAATACGAAGCCATCTCTTCTTTGTATCGATCACGCTTCCTGTACTCACCTTGCCACTCTGGTCCGAATCCCTGTTTCCATCCTTCTTTTGAAGATATTCCTCGAACACGACCAGGATGCTCCTTGTTACCCAAGCTAGCAATTAGGATGTCCATGTCTCTTCGTGGATTAAATAATCCTTTCTCATGTTCTACTGCTACCGCTAATATGCTCTTAAGTTCTTCATCGATACCTGGGTCTTGAAAGGACAAACCGATCTCGGTTTGCATTGGTTTCCGAGCCATTATCCAGTTTGCGGTCCTTTCTCCAAGTTTCTCGGATAGCACTGGCAACCCTGCCGCCTTCTTGGTAGCCTCTTCTTCTCTCCATTTTGGAATCTGTCGTTGGTAACCACCAGAGCCTAAGTGGTGGGGGTACTTGTTCTTTTTTGCGAGCGCAGAATTGGATTCACTCCGAGCTAAGAACTCTACTTCTTGCCTCTGCTCTAGGAAAACCGCCCACTGACCGGCCAAAATCTTGTACTTTTTTGTCGGGTCTGAGCCAGTCTTTGCAAACTTGGTATTCAATTAGGACCTCCAGTTGCGGAATATGACCGCACATTGCTTTAGTGCAAACTCCTTTACCATTGCTTCTGAGCCCGAGGAAAAATAAACCTTGTCAACCTCTTGGCCCAAAGCATGTTCCTAACATCGACTGACACATTTTTCCAATGTTGGATTGTGACGTCAAGATTGTCCCTAACTATGAAACCAAGTGCGTTTCGAAACTTAGCTACGGCGGCCACAGGAGCAAGGGGCTGTCCTTTTGGGCTCACTTCTGAGATTCTATATGTCTCATCAAGCCACCTATTCATTCATCTGTCTCCTCGTTTCCGGTCACTCATCTTCCTTTTCCTTGAACTATTGGAGGTGGTGGTGGCCTCGGTCGTTTCCGGTGCATCTTCTTGTGCTATTTCATCTTGAGTTAATATTTCTCTGAACTCAGATAACACCTCCTATTCATGTCAAAACATACACTCATCAAATTACGAAGGCTAATCCATTGTGGCAGGCTAACCATGAAATTAGGTACAACCATGACATCCTATATGCGAAAATTACCTCATCTACTTCTGGATTGTAATCAGGGTCACGTTCATATTCACGACGGGCCATCCTCTCTATGCGAGGATCAGTGTCGGCGCTTGGTGATTCGTATTCAGAAGTAGATTCTCGAGATCCTGTTGCTTGGGACCCTGTTGCTTGCTTCGCGGGGTGGGACCCGTTGCTTGCTCCATAGGGTGGGACCCCGGTGCTTGCTCCGTGGGGTGGGACCCCGTTGCTTGCTTTGTGGGGTGGGACCCTGTTGCTTGCTCCGCGGAGTGGGACCCCGTTGCTTGCTCCATAGGGTGGGACCCCGGTGCTTGCTCCGTGGGGTGGGACCCCGCTGCTTGCTCCGTGGGGTGGGACTCCGCTGCTTGCTCCGTGGGGTGGGACCCCTTTGCTTGCTCCGTGGGGTGGGACCCCTTTGCTTGCTCCGTGGGGTCAGACCCCTTTGCTTGCTCCTTGGGTGGAGAACTCATCATAAAATTCTATACAATTAGATTTATATAATTAGTCTATGCCTTTTGCGAAAAACTATACAAGTACGCTACTATTCATAAATAAGCATACAATTACTCTATGATTTGAGTGGTACACTACTATTATATAAGTACTACTACAAGTATATACATACAAGTACACTACTAGTATATACAAGTATACTATAAGCATGAATAAGCATGAATAAACATAAATAAGCATCAATAAGTACTCTACTCTTATCATTTCTACTCTACTCTACACTACACTACACTACACTACTCTACTCTACTCTTTTACAAGTATTCCCTTGCTATAATTATATAATCATTTAATTCAAGTACATATATTTGCAAGTATTTCAAAAATGAAAAAAGGAAAATTTCTCCCTCCCCTTTGCCCTGCTCGGCCCAGCACAGTGCAAGCCCATCAGTGCTAGGAGGCCCAGCAGCCGCGGGTCCACCCTGTCTTCTTCAACCTCGAGCGCCGCCACCGCATCTCCCTAGCCGGGCACCCACCGCCACCGCCACGACGCGCCGCCCCGCCCTGCACGGCCCAGCCCCACTGCCACCGCCACGTGCGGTGCCACCACCGCACCACCGCCACCAGCCGTGTGCGCTCCACCACCGGCACTGCCCCGCCGCGCACAGAGAGAGAAGAAGAGGGGGTGCTCGACTTACCGAGAGTGCGGAGGACGCTGGCGTGTCGAGATAGAGGGTTCAGCGGCGGGGAGGGCGGCACGGCGATGAGCTCAGTCGGTGGTGTGCGAAATTTGGGCAGCCTAACGGCGCTTCTTTGAAATCTGTGAGCGCCAGGGGACTTAGAAAATTTTGGGCTGAGAGCGCGGGCTTTATAAGGGGACGATTTCTATAGGCGGTTTGTTATGTGAACCGCCTGTAGAATTTCTACAGGCAGTTTGTTATGTGAACCGCATGTAGAAATCATTTCTACAGGCAGTTGTGTTATGTGAACCGCCTGTAGAAATCATTTCTACAGGCGGTTGACTATACCAACCGCCTGTAGAAATGATTTCTACAGGTGGTTCACATAACACAACCGCGTGTAGAAATGATTTGCATATAGTTAGGGTTTATGTATTGTTAATTTATAGTTAGGGTTAGTTAAGCTAGGTTCTAGGGTTAGTTAAGCTAGGGTTTATGGTTAGTGGGTTAGTTAAGCTAGGGTCTAGGGTTAGTTAAGCTAGGTTCTAGGGTTAGTTAAGCTAGGGTTTATGGTTAGTGGTTTAGTTAAGCTAGGGTCTAGGGTAAGTTAAGCTAGGTTTTATGGTTAGTTAAGCTAGGGTCTAGGGTTAGTTAATCTAGGGTTTATGGTTAGTTAAGCTAGGATCTAGGGTTAGTTAAGTTAGGGTCTAGGGTTAGTTAAGCAAGGGTTCTATGGTTAGCATAAAGGTGGAAAATGATAGACTATATAGAAAATGATAGCATAAAGGTGGAATAAGCATAAAGTCTCACATTTACAAACAGTGAATGGTAGACATTGTAAGGTACACATTGTACCACAAATGCATTACATGCATGACAAATATAAACTAGGCTGCTACTGTTCTTCCTTGCCCATCGTGGCAAACCCAGGGCTATGAATTCTGTGGGATGCTTCGCTCAACATTCCTTATCTTCACTGGATGATCTACAAAGAGAGACATATTGCTAAACTGGTTGAAATCTTCCAGATCAGATACACCATCAACTCCGATAGCTTGTTGCTTTCCAGGAAAAACTACATGCTTTGGCTGGTTCGTACTTTTCTTGTCATTAGGAGAAAGGATCTGTTCAGCATAGAAAACCTATGCAGCACGGTTAGCCATTATCCACGGGTCATCTTTGTAGGCTACCTTACTTAGATCAAGAACTCTGACCCCATAGTTGTCCACTGTGACATGTTTGTCTTCAACCCATTCACATTTATATACGGGGATTTGGAATGTACCATAGTCTAGTTCCCATATCTCAACAATGATGCCAGAGTATGTAATAATCTCACCTGTCGTAGAGTCAATGGCCTCGCATCGAACACCACTATTTTGTGCCATGCTCTTTATGTCCTTGTACTTGGTACAAAATGTGAAGCCATTAATGTCATAGGTTTGCCATGTCGTGATCTGGCGTGAGGGTCTAGATGCCAACCCTTTGATGGTTTGTTCCTCAATTGTTTCCCCACGTGGAATATCCTTCTCCCTTAGCCATGTGTTGAACCGAGTCTTGTGTTCCTTCATTACCCAATCATCCGTGTGCCCAGGATTATGTTCCTGAAGTTCATTTAAGTGTTCCTCGATCAAAGGCTCCATTATCGAGAGCTGATGCAAGATACTGTGATGTTCCTCGAGGACTATGTTGTAATCTTTCGGGATGAATGATTTTCGTCTCATCCTCCCACTTCCATACAACCTACCCTCATGTCGTGACGGAGGCAAACCTATTGCAACTTGATCTTTAGGACACTATTGCAGAATGGACCTCCGGACTCAATGGCCTCTTCGGTTAAATACCCTCAACCATAGACGCCTTTGGGCGAGCACGAGTTGAAACATAACCATTTAGTATTGTCATGAAATGCTCATAAGTCCACATTTCATGCAAGTACATAGGACCCAATGCCTTAATTTGAGGAACCAAGTGCACAACGAGGTGTACCATGATATCGAAGAATGCTGGGGGGAAACACATCTCAAACTGTGACATTGTCTCCACTACGAATTCCTGAAGAGTTGCTAACTCATCACGGCCAATCACCTTTTCTCAGATCTTGTTGAAAATGAAGCACAGACGTGTTACTGCCATCTTTACAAACAAAGGATTTATAGCCCTGATGACAATCGGAAGGAAAGTAGTAAGCATGACATGACAATCATGTGAGTTGTAGTTGGTGAGTGTAAGGTCTTTCATTGACATGATACTCCGTATGCTAGAGCAAAATCCAGATGGGACTTTCAACTTCCTCAACCACACACACATCGCATGTTTCTCATCCATGTTGAGGTTGTAGCTTGCTGCCGAAAGATGGTACTTCCCATTTTCTTGAAGAACAGGGTGAAGTTCTTTTTTAATGTCTAACTGTACCATGTCCTTACGTGAATTGAGTCCTTCCTTTGTCTTGCTCTTCATGTCTAGCAATGTGCCAATTAGACTTTCAAACACGTTCTTTTGAACGTGCATACCATCGATCGCATGTCGTACATCTAACTCTTTCCAGTATGGTAAATACTCAAAGAAAATAGACATCTTCTTAAATGTAGCCCCTAGAGTTGGTTTGACATTATTTCTTGGTTTTCCGTCTTTTGTCTTTTTCCCGAAAACAAATTTGATGTTGCTAACTATTTGGAAAACTCTTTGGCCTTTACTGTTACCTGATGGTGCAATAGAGTGTAGTTCATCGTTATTGTCGAAGTACTTAGCCATATTTTTAAGGCGGTACCTGTGTCCTTTCGATAAGAAGCGTTTGTGTCTCATGTACACTATCTTCTTAGATGCATCGAGGGACACGTAAGCAGTTTCATCTATGCAGAATACACAACCAACCTTTCCCTTGAACTGCCCTGATAATGTGAAGAGAGCAGGGTAATCGTTGATCTTAACAAAAACAATTGCTCTCAGCATGAAAGATTCTTTGTAGTACTCGTCCCACATTTGAACACCTGTTTCCCACAACATCTTCATGTCTTCCATTAAGGGCTCCAAGAAAACATCCATGTCCACTCTAGGTTGTGTAGGTCTAGAGATAAGGATGGTTAGCATGAGGTGCTTTCGCTTTTGCATCAACCATTGGGGAAAGTTGTAGATGGTGAGGATCACCGACCATGTGCTATGCGTGTTGCTCCTCTCAGCAAATGGATTCATTCCATCAGTACTCAGTGCAAATCTAACATTTCTTGTTTCCTTTGCAAAGTCTTCATGGTTGTTATTGAAATCTCTCCACTGCGTGCCATCAGCCGGATGACGAAGCTTCCCATCATTTTTGTGCTCATTTGAAGCATGCCAGATCATAAGTTTGGCATCCTCTGGGTTAGCGAACAAACACCTCAACCGATCAACCATAGGAAGGTACCACCTCACTAAAGGAGGAATCTTTTTCTGGGCATAATAGTCTACTTCATCTTTTTCTTTGCTTGTGGGGGTTTTTGTTGCTCTCTGTTGGGTCTTCTTTCTCTTATTTCCTTTACATTTGGAGGCAACACATTCTTCTTCTCGAAAGTCTTTATTCGTCTTGTACCTACTTGCACTGCAGTTTGGATAGCTGACCTTGTCCTTATACTTATCACCTCGATATAGGATACAATGATTTCTACATGCGTGGATCCTCTCAACACCCATAGTGAGCGGACTGATTAACTTCTTTGCATAGTACGTGTTAGTCGACACATTGTTCTCATTTGGAAGCATGTCTACGATAATACTCAAGAACGCATCAAAGCCAGCATCAGACAAACCATATCTAGCTTTGAACACCAAAAACTTAAGCACGGACCGTAGTGGCGTGAACTCTTGGGTACAACCCTTAGACTCATCATACAAAGGCTCTTTTGCTGCATTCATCAGGGAATCCATACCTTTCATGAAGAACATTGAAGGGTCATCTAAATGACGATGCAACAGTGCCTCTAACAATTCTGCATCTTCCGCAGCCATATCTGGCAGGACCTCATCACATTCATTTGCTCTATCAACACCATGATTAGGAAGAGGTTGTTGTGTCTCGTGTATGAACAGGAACTCGTCAGCAAGCATATGTAGATCAACATCAATATCTGCAGTGTTTGCCGTTGTATAATGCGCAGAACTACCCTCTCCATGCTTTGTCCAAATCAAGTAATCCTTCATAAACCCCCGACAGACTAGATGAGAAAGGATTGTTTGAGTGTCATCAAATACAACAACATTTTTGCAGTCTATGCATGGACAATGTATGTGCTTCATCTTTGTTCTCCGAGCATGGTTCTTAGCAGCGTCAACAAACTTATGCACTTCTGATAAGTATGATGGATCTAGTCTTGACAACTCATACATCCATAATGACCGCTCCATCGTACCTATACAGAAATATAATGAATTAATTATATGCTAAAAGTTGAAACCATATGCCTAGCTCCAAAAAAGTTACTCAAACTGAGAAAAAATGAATAAAAGGATGCAAGAGAGAGATAAACTAACCTTTGCTAGCACCTCCTTCCAAAAAAAATGAATATCAAACCCTCTCCAATTGTATTCAATGGTAGTTGACTGCAAGCTAGAAGAGTTATCAAGGAGGAAGAAGGGATATGATTAAGTATAGGGTTTATCAGAAGGTTTAATTTTTAAACATACATTTGTCTCACCACACAAACAAACAATTCATGAAACAATTTGAGAAATAAAGAAAATACACTAAATAATTAACCTACTTTATTAGAGAACTAACAAAATAATATATATTGCTCTCTACATATGAACACACTTCATGAACACAAAAAAACAATTCATGGAACAATTTATGCAAATTAATAAAAAAATACTAAGTAAATGGACCTATATTGCTCTCTACATGAACATACCATTCATGGCTATAGCCATATACATATAACTAAAAAAATCTTGGATAAACTAAATTGACAACAAAACATGAGTAGGGAGAGTGGAGAGGCATCATCTAACCATCTTAAGCATAAACATTTCACAAAATCTTACCCATAACCTAGCTACCCTTCTCTCTCACTCATGGTGAAAGCCTAGATCCAAAAAGGGACTCAAATTGAGCAAGGAATGGACAAAATGAGGCAAGAGATGCATAAACTAACCTTTCTTAGCAACCTCCTTTCAAAAATAAAGATCAAAACCTCTCCTCTTGTATTTGAAGAAATATGGACCTCCAAAATGGCCTCCAATGAAAGTTAGCTGCGAGCTACAGGATTCTCGGGGAGGAAGAAGGGTATATATAGCTACAGGAACAACATTGACGGTTGCTTAAGTCAACCGCTAGTGTAAACATATTTACACTGGCGGTTGTCTTAAAATAACCGCCTGTGGAAATGACGCATTTCCACAGGCGGTTCAGCTAAGTCAACCGCCAGTGTAAATAGATTTCCACTGGCGGTTGACTTAGCTGAACCGCCTGTGGAAATGCGCCATTTCCACAGGCGGTTATTTTAAGACAACCGCCAGTGTAAATATGTTTACACTGGTGGTTCGTAGCTGGTCCGTACGCAACCATTTACACTGGCGCATGTTAACTGAAACCGCTAGTAGAAATAAAATGTCACTGCAGCCTTAGAGCTGCTTTGTACTAGTGGCAGGAACCCCAGAAAGCTCACCAGCAGGTAACTCTTTCTTGGTTGCATGTATGCTTGCTTGGAAAATAGTACCTTTCTCCTTTTGACTCTTTGATATTTATTTCAGTGAATCTTGATTTCAGCTCTAGAGAGATCAAACCTATGCCATGAGTGGAAATGGAAATGTTTTAATTTGTTATATATGTGTGGCTCTATGTGTTTCTGGATTTAATTATCTATCTTGATTGAGTGCTATCTTTATCCTGAAATTATAAACATGTTTGAGGACTGTTGACTTTTGACATAGAATATGCTACATGGCTAGAGGACCAAAATAAGCAGATAAATGAGTTGAGGACTGCATTGAATGCTCATGCAAGTGATTTTGATCTACGACTTATTCTGGCATAATGCTGATGTATTTCATATACTTTCAGACACTTGCTCAATGGTGCTTCCTGTGGCTTGGGGGTTTCGTCCATCCGAGCTTATAAAGGTGAGTGAAATATTCATTCTCAGGTTCTTTTTCATGTGACCTCACTAGGAATGTAAGATTGCTGATTTCTCAGCATAATTGATTCAGCTCCTAGCAAATCACATTGAGCCCCTAACTTAGCAATAAGCAATAAATCTTGGGTCTGACCAACCTCCACCAATCTTCCCAGCAAGAAGAGGATGTGCTGTCACAGGACATGGAAGCATTACAACAATCTTTGGCAGAGACTTTGGCAAGATCACTAGGTCCATTAGGTTCTTCAGATGGCCATGGCCATGGGCAAACTTGGGACACTTGAGAACTTTCTTGAGTTCCCTATGCACGTTGTTTGGAATTCTATGGCGTCCAGGATCCCAACGACACATTGCAGGTAACTGGTGATCTCTATTTTTTGTTGTACAATTACTTTTAGCTGCTGGTTGCTCTAAATTGTACTTAAGTGGTGTACAAAGTAGGTCAATCCTGATTGTAAGTTTGTACAATTACTTTTAGCTGTTGGTTGCTCTAAATTGTACTTAAGTGGTGTACAAGTAGGTCAATCCTGTAAGTTATGGTTATTTATGTGTGTGTTAGCAATAATAGTTAAGAGAAATCGGGATCAGGGCTTTTGTGTACTCGTTAGGGATTTTAGTCTGAAATTTAAGTCCTGTGACAAGGATCATTGACGGTTGTTAAAACAAAGAGATATTATAGTGTTTTTTCTCTCACATTAAAACATTCAAAAACAATATCAGACAGCTTATCAGCCGCAGAAATCATCAATCGAACAACCTATACTTTGGACATCATATTTTTAGTGTTTTATAAGATATATGAGAGAAAATTAAAAGTCTATCCCAATGCATATTCATATATAGTTCATTGAGTATATTGATGAATTAATTATTAATTTCCTACACATTCAATCACGAATTTATTTCTAAACGATTACTTATCGTACACGGTTGCTGTGACAGTATTTAATAAAAAAAAGTTTGTTTCCAAACAAGGGTTAAATTCAAATTCTCAGTTGGAAACAATAAAGTAGGGAGATAAACTATAATGAATTTTAAAATTAAATAAACACACACGTAGCAACGCACGGACACGTTTACTATATATATATATATATATATATAGGATGAGGCTAAAATGCAACAAGGTGCATTTGCTGCAGACCCTCTGTCGTCCAGACTCTCGTGCTCGCCCCCGCGTCCCGCTCCCACGTGCAGGGAATCTTTTTTGTTTTCGAGTCGAAAAAATGCAATATCTCCTAAACCGTGGCTTCTATTTCAGATCCGTTTGCACCAGGTTATTGAAAAAAAGTGCTTAACAAAACGAGATCCAACAAGACTATATTTGATGAATTTTTTTTCAAGTATGTAATTGCAACTTCAATGTACTGTAAGTTGCCATCATGATTATGAGACAGTTGCAACTATGCGGAAGTAGTTGCAACAGATCTGATCCAGTGCAATTGGACCTGATGTAGTTGCAACCTGACGTGATACAATTACAACTAGAGTTGAGCCAGTTGCAATTGGGCAACAGTTACAAAACTGACGCGATCCAACTACAACTAGAGTCGGCTCAGTTGCAACCAGGAAATAACCAATTGCAATCTGACGCGGTCCAATTACAACTAGAGTCAGACCAGTTGTAACTAGGCAACAAACAGTTGCAACCTGACGCGATCCAATTACAACTAGAGTTGAGACAGTTATAACTCGGCAAAAACCAATTGCAACTAGGCAAAAAACTAGTTACAATAATCAGGGTGGGTGCATTCTCTATAAAAAATACACCCAGGTGTATAATAGATATACAGTATATATATATATATATATATATATATATATATATATATATATATATATATATATGTTATTCTACACCCTAGTATTCTACACCGTGGACCGGTCAACCAGCTAATCAACCCACCAGCACCACCTCGCACGCTAATCAACGCGGGCCCGCGCCCCTCGCGGAGCGCGTTCGTGCAGCAAGAGGCTCAGCCACGCGCGCCCCTTGCGATTAGATACCGTGCAACCAGCAGCTCAGCCAGGCTCGGTCCGTGCAGCAAGCAGCTCAGCCACGCGCGCCCCTTCCGTGCAACCAGCAGCTCAGCCACGCGAGCCGGATACCATGCAGCCAGTGGCTCAGCCATGCGTGCCGCTCGCGGCTCGTGCTGCGTCCGTCCACGTGCAACCATCGCTCCAATCCAGTCGGGGAGCAAAAATTATGTGGGCAAGGGGATTCTCGAACCGTGCACACCAGCAACATAAGGCTACAGCTTGACCAATCTAGTCTAGCTAAGAATCATTTTTGTTTATTGGACACCAACAATACTATTTAATAAGGACGGATAGGAAAGAATACCCCTAATTAATGACTCCTTTGTAAGCACAATTATGTCCTAAATGTTAGTTAATATGTCAATGGAAAGAGTATACTAATTTAAAAAAAAATTGCCGCATGTTTTATGTACTAAAACTAAATTAAAGGAGGGAGTATTACTAAAGCTTAATTAGTTGATCAGTTACTTAATGCTACTCAACTGTGACTATCTCAAATACTAAATTAAATATTTGTCAGTATTTCCTAGTATTTTGTGGGTATCTTCAAATATTTTGTTAGGATCTGTAAGTATTTTATTAGTAGCTTGGTATAACTGGTACTATAACTTCAGTAAATGTTGGTACCTTTAAGTAGTTGTCAATATCTTTAAATATTTGATCAATATTTTGTTAATAGCTTGGTTCAGTTGGTGATATAACTTTAGTAGTTTTTTTACTATAACTTCTGTAGTTTCTAGTACCGTTAAGTATTTTGTCAGTATCTTTGAATATTTTTTGTTAGATAGTTTGGTAGAGTTACTATGACTAAGTAGTTGTTAGTATCTTTAAGTAACTATAAGTATCTTCAAGTATTTTGTGAGTACTCGGACTCTTGTAGGTATAAGTATTTTTGTCAATATCTCCCTTAATACTGCTAGGTATAATGATTAAGGGGCACAATACAAATACTGATTATGGTTGTAGCAAGAATACTAATTAGGCTTGCATCACCATACTAGTTAGCTACGTATGAAACTAGTTAGAGTTGCAGCATCCATATTGATTAGGGTCATAGTAATACTCATTAGGGTTGCAGTATCTATACTAATTAGGGTTGTAGTATTTTTTATTCTAGTAGTTGTCAGTATTTGTTAGTATTTATTAGTATTTTTATTAAAAATACTGATTAGGGTGTCAATATTCAACATTTTTATTTTAGTAATTGTCAGTATTTGTTTTTATTTATCAGTATTTTTATGATGGGTGTCAATATTCAATATTCTATTCCAGTAGTTGTCAGTATTTTTTTATTTATGAATACTGATTAGAGTGTCAATATTCAGTATTTTTATTCTAGTAGTTGTCAGTATTTGTTTTTATTTATCAATATTTTTACTACAAACACAGAAATACTGATTAGGGTAGGGTACGCGAGATGGCTGGGGTGGTGCGGTCCGCTCGGGTTTAGGGTTTAGGGGTAGCAGTCGGATCAGGTGGGGGTGGTTGTGTCATGGTGTTGAATAGCGCTTACATACTGATATGTATTCGAAATACAGACAACTACTAAAACAAAAATACTAAATGTTAATACCCTAATTAATATTTGTAACAAAAATACAGATAAATAAAAACAAATACTGAAATAAAAAAATACTAAATACCCTGGCCTGCATGCATGTAAAAAATACTAAAACTAAAAATATTGATAAATATATGTACGCAAAAAGCGCGTGGAAGCAACATAGGAACACCAGAGCTGCGTGCATGTAAAAAAAAGGGTGGAGTAGCACGTACTCGCTCCATACCCGAATTTGTTGACGTTTAGAATATGATTATACTTACCAAAACATGATTGAACAGGGGTTAGTTTTCCATCTCTGGCCTTAATAAATACATTTGCGGTTGAACATTGTTCAAGTAACAACTAGATGCTCAAATGACTAGTGCGGTTGGTTTAAGAACTCCCTCGACGGCCTCTCCCTGAGATGGTGGCCAGAACAATGACTATTTTAGCAGCGGCATCATGGGTCTGAACTCTGAAGAGCACTTGCTCTCTCTCTGTCGGAATACTGAATAAAAAAATATTGAATGTTGCTGAACACTACTAAATCAAAGATTCTGAATGCTGCTGAATTAAAGACTCATGCGCACCATCAAAAAGCAGCGCATCAGTGCGAGGCCAATGCAATCCTGCTGAACATGCTGAGAATCAAAATACTTGATGATACTAACAAAATATTTCAATATACTGATAAAATAGGTACTGATAAAATACTAGAATATTTGAAGATACTGAGAAAATACTAGAATACTTAAAGATACTGACAAAGTATTTGAAGATACTGACAACTACAACTATTAAAGTTATGGTATTGTCTTATTTTTGGGCGTGTGTGCGTTTTCCAATCGGCACACACAACGCATCTGCTGTTGATCTGACATCCAAGGACGGGTGGAGGGCGGGGCTCACTCACCGAACTGGAATAGCCGGGCCCATTAGTCATAGATAGAAAGGAGGGGTAACTGTTCAAAAACATTGGGACTCGCGCCTGTCCAGTTGCCTCCGACATCGCCCCCCCTACCCGCATCGCTTCCCGTTTCTCTCCGTCTTCGTTTGCTGTTTGGGAAAGGCCCCGGCGATTGTGGATCTCCCACGGCGTCTCGGAGGATCCCACCGACGGGGAGAGCACAGAGGCACACGGCGGTGATCTGTAAGTGTTGGAAAATCCGCCTCATTGTTTCCTTCTCACTAGGATTCGATTTTAGATCCCCCGTACTCAACTTTTTCAACTTGATGCTCACACTGACTCCATGTGTATGCTACACCCGCGCATGATCTGGACAGAGCTTAGGCGTCGCCATGCTCGATTCGTGCTGTTAGGAGATCGTCAAGGAAGGTAAGCAACCATATGGGTGTTTTCCCCCTTTTTTCGCGCGATTTTGGGTGAGACGCCTACTGATTCCTACTGATTTTGTACCGATTTTGCATGGGATTGTCTCGATCTAGAGGTTTCGCTTCACCCAGTCGTGATTTGTTCCAGATCTGACCACCTTCTACCGGTGGGGGGGGGACATCGGCATTTTGGGGCTGCGTCTGAGCTGCATGCACCCTCTCCACTGACCCCTATTCATAGACATCTGCTTCCGTTCATCTTATTTTTTGCTTGTTTTGAACTCTGATATGTTAGCACTAACTGATAAGCAGATCTGATTCTAATATGGACATGCAAATGACTTAGTGCAGTATTAGCATGGGGCTCATGGTTAGTAAGGCGTGGTTATTATTGCTATTTTTTGTGTGTTTTGAACTCTGATATGTTAGCACTAACTGATAAGCAGATCTGATTCTAATATGGACATGCAAATGACTTAGTGCACATTTTTTTCATTTTTTAGATGCTGCACATGGTTACTCATATGGATGCAATAACATGCTTATCTTGATGTTTTGATGAGCTCACACCTTCTATTTTTAAACACATAGATGATAGTGAGAGCTCAGGAAAAATGTTTAAATTAACTTAGTCGAGAGCAATCAAACATTAAATTTCAATTTTCTTCAAGAATATATGCTCTGCTTTCTTCAAAACTACATTAATACATTAAGAAAATTGCTAATAAAAACATGAAAACTTACTATGATTCTAAAACACAAGAATTGCTTGTGTACAGATTTACAGTACAAGAGAAAATAGAGGATGTCAGCTGCTTTTCTAGCAAAATAGTTACAAGCTGTCAACTAAACTGTAAGATGAACTAAAAAAGTACCTATTGTGCTTTTTAAACATTAGATGCTGCCGGTTAGGGGTTCATACTAGCACTGGAAGGGAATCATTTTTCATGTAGGTGGTGTCATAGGGGGGCTGTGCCACAGCAAGAGAGCAAGGTGCTATGTTTTTTAGTTTAAAGAGAGAAGCTGCTATGTTGTGCCACATCAAAAGAGAGATAAATAAATTTTTGCAGTATGTGCTTTTCTCCGTACCTTTTTTTCATGGTTGTTGTATGTGCTTTTTTTTGCATTATGCAGTATTTAGCATGGGGCTCATGGTTAGTAAGACGTGGGTTATCATTGCTATTTGTTGTTTGTCTGAACTCTGATATGTTAGCACTAAATGATAAGCAGATCTGATTCTAATATGGACATGCAAATAACTTAGTGCACATTTTTTTATTTTTTAGATGTTGCACATGGCTTACTCATATGGATGCAATAACATGCTTATTTTTGATGTTTTGATGACCTCACACTTTCTATTTTTTAAACACATAGATGATAGTGAGTGCTCAGGAAAAATGTTTAAATTAATTTAGTTGAGAGCAATCAAACATTAAATTTCAACTTTCTTCAATAAATATATGCTCTGCTTTCTTTCAAAACTGCATCAATACATTAAGAAAATTGCTAATAAAAACATGAAAACTTACTCTGATACTAAATAAGAATTGCTTGTGTACAGATTTACAGTACAAGAGAAAATAGAGGCTGCCGGCTGCTTTTCTAGCAAAATAGTTACAAGCTGTCAACTAAACTGTAAGATGAAACAAAAAAAGTACCTATTGTGTCTTTTTAAACATTAGATGCTGAGAGGTGGTGTCACAGGGGGTTGTGCCACAGCAAGAGAGCAAGCTGCTATGTTTTTTTAGTTTTGAGAGAGCAAAAGAGAGATAAATGGATCAGCAAAACAAAATAAAGTTTGCAGTATGGGGTAATAGGGAAGGGGAGGTGGGGGTGGGGCTGCTGATTTGGCTTTTTTATAGTACCAGTATACGCTGATGTTATGCTTTGTTCGGCGCAAAAGCAAGGTGTTATGTTTTTTAGTTTAAGAGGAAGGTGCTTTCTGATTTTCTTTTTACTATGGTAATCAGTCTGCTTTTTTGCTTGAATCATCTTTGGCTGTGCTTGCAGATTATTAGGCAATGGGTAGAGAAAAACCAAATCAACACGCTACCTCGTCATCTTCTACAGTCCCTAAGGTATAGGTGCAGCCATTTTGTGAGCTATTAATTGTGTATTCACTCAATCATTTTTTTTGTTGATGCAAATTTTAGTTGTAGCTATTTTTTTAACTATTTTGCAATCCATCTTCTATTCTGACCCCCAAAGACAACGTGCTTCGCCATCGAGGCTCGTGAAGCTATACACGGATTTGACTGAACCTCAAAAGAAAAGAATAGATTCAGTGAAGTTTGGCGGCCTTATGAAAATTGCTTCTAAGACCATACCCGCAGAGTTTGCAAATTGGCTGCTGGTAGAGTGTTATGATGCCGAGTCATCAGAGATGGTGTTTCCTGGAAGGGGAAGGATTGCAGTCAACGCTCATTCGGTGTGC
>CM039122.1:29846114-29884998 GCA_022036555.1 Microstegium vimineum | reverse complement strand
GCGGCGGCTGGGAGACCCCTCTGTGTTTGTGTGTTGGTTGGAAAAATAGGGCACAGGAGGAAGAAACTTCTAGGTAAGGGATGGACTCGGTGGGTGGGCCTGGTCTATGTTGGGTCTCGCGCGCAAAAAAACTTGTTTGTCAGGATGTTTTGCGCGCTGTCCGTGCGCGCCGCAACAGGAAGGAAGTTTTGGTGTTTTTTTTACTTAAAATAGAGTGTGCGTGCGTTAACACTAACGCATGCACGTGCGTGCGTTAGACGCGCCCTAAAGTTATAGTGACGACTATACCAAGCCATCGACAAAAAAAATACTTAACGAGACTGACAAAATACTTGAAGATACCGACGAGCTACTAGCAACTACAGAAGTTACAATACCATTACCGGTTGTACCAAGCCATTGACAAAAAAAAATATGGACGAGACTGACAAAATACTTGAAGGTACTGATAGCTACTTAGAGTTACTAGCAACTACTAAAATTATAGTACTAGCTGTATCCAGCCATTGACAAAAAAAACACTTCATGAGACTAAGAAAATACTTGAAGATACTCACAACTATTTAAAGATATTAGCAACAACCGGCTATACCAAAAACTACTGACGAAATACTTAAAGATACTAACAAACATATAGCCATCCTCTCCGGATTTTTTGCTAGCTAAATATAGAAGACGAGAATAACTCTTTAGAGTATGCGTGGGTTATAGAAAAACTGTTGGAAAGTGAAAAGATATACAAAACGACTTTTATGTAAATGACTCACTAAATAGTAATTTAGGGAGTGAAATTTACATGCTAGACAATGATGGCATGCACTAGTTACAAGAAAAGCTTTGGAGATTTACAGACCCCCAAGCCAAATGCTCACATATGTTCTTGTAATGGAGTTTCTCCACCTGCATGCAACATGCAGCCGTACGGGAGAACCAGCCATGCATGAGAGAGTATGAGACCCGCACCGATTTACTGTGTTGACCACGACACGAGCGGTTGCGCTTGAAAGCTGAGCTTTCTGCATGTGGGTCCCACCACTCCTAGCCGTCAATGCATGCGGGGTGCATGGGAGCAGCCATGCATGCCGCGCGCGGGCGTGCGGAGACGGGCCAAGTACGAGGGGTGTGTGGGCCTGCGGTGTGCATACAGAGGGGTTCGACTCGCGGGTTTCGGTTTGCGGTGGGTTTGGCTAGTTGGTTGGGCCTGGGCTGGTGCAAGGTGTAGAATAGCGACACCGTCTCCCAAACACAACTTTGACCTCTTGTTTCTATAAAGATATTTATAGAATAATTATATATGTATACTTTTATTAAAGTATTTTTCAAGACAAATCTATTCATATAATTTTCATATTTGGAATCTCAACAACTTAAAAGTTATTGATGATTTATATTTCCAATGTTTGACTCAAAGTTTATCCAAAACGTTATTTAATTATGATACGGAGGGAGTATATTTAATCTATATCTATATATAATAATAAAGAGGTAAAAATTTAACCGGTTTTTTGGTCTGGTGTAATCTTGGTCTGGCCTCTTCCGGGCTACTTATAAGGACCGCAAAGATCCGATAAAAAAATTCTTTGGGAAAAAAGTTGCTTCGGGTGCAACTAGACAGGGAAAGAAAAGGAACTCAAACTCCATGGCGTGGGAATTTTCATGGCTTCTCCAGATCGGACTCTTGCCAAGTCCAGATCCAAAAAATCAAATAAAAGAAAAAAAAAAGCATCTCACCAAACAATCAAATTTATCACCGATTAATCCGACTCCGAGCATACATCATCGTTATGTGTAGCTTACGAATCAACGGTACTACAAATCATGACTCCGCAGCTTTCCCCCTCGATACGTGCAGTGTTCGAATCAACAGGACTATAGAAGGAAATCAGCATCCGAATCAACGGTACTATAGAAGAAAATCATAAAAAAAAGTCTTGATTCGGTTTCCTAACATGTACGAGGAGATGGAATCAAATTGAAAAAAATTATAAACGTATGGTACATGGACTTTGCGGCACTGTATGACCAGAAGTTTCAATTCCCAACAAAAAAAAAACAAATAAAGATGACGTGAAGGAACAAAACATGCATGGCAGAAGAGATCAAGGGAGAAAATTAAGATGAAAAAGAACTCTGAAAAGCTACGCTAAAATTGGAACTAAAGTCTTGGAGATCAATATAAATAACAGTCGAAACATGTCATAATCATGGTTAAAAAAAATGAGAAACGTGGCTGTAACGAGACTTTGATCCGGCTATAACCGAGCGTCAATCCACGGGCCTTGTGAAGGGCCAGACCCGGAGCGTCGTCCACCTTGCAGGAGCAAGGGGCAAAGCTGCTGGCTGCGTGAAGCGCCGCTTGACGCTAGCTAGGCTCGCAACACGCCATCGTGCGGCCCGCCTCCGCAGCCGCGCGCCTTGTTGTGCAGCAGCACGACGTTACCTTGGCATGGATCCGTGGAGGCGTGCGCCGTCTGGCCACAAGGGATGAGGCCGGGCCACGCGGCCGCCGCGGCGCCTTGACTCGAGACCGCCGGGAACCGTTTTGGATCCGGCAACCGGTGGCCGGCGGTTTACCGGTAACCGTCGGTAACCGCCCAAACCGGCTCCAAATCGAACGGTTTGCATTTTGAATTCAAATGACGTAGTTCAAACGGGTTGCGACCGGTAACCGGTCGGTTAGGGCCGGTTACCGTCCGGTTTGGTCGGTAACCGCTCCAAACCGCCGAGTAGTCTTTTTTTTTGCTTGAAACAATCCATTTTTTTTTGCATGACCTTTGCACATAATGATGTAAATAGAACACACAATTCAAGGGAAATAGTGTGACACAAATGGACAACCCATCGAAATATCATAGTGATGCACTAGTCACAAATTCACGACGGAAATAACGTAGTTCACCGTTGCAACAACAAATCGTCCATGGAAATACCTTGTGTCGTAGACATGTAAACATCATGGTCACTGGAGTAGAATATAAGGGAAGATCCCGTTTCGGCACGCCTCCTTATACTTCGCGGTGGACATTAGAGCGATACCGCGTGTCTGGAGCTGAGCCTTGTAGTCTATCCATGATTGGCCCGTCCAATAAGTTGTGGTCTCCCATTCCTGCACTAACATGTTGTAGAAATCCGGGTCTTGCCATTCGTAGACCCATCTAGTGGCCGGTTGCGTGCTGATGTCAGAAACGGGTAGGTATAACCACCACCGGACGATGTATCACTGTACGAGGAAGAGGAGTACTGTGGCGTGTCGTAGCAGTCTGTCGGGTCGTAAGCTCTCCTCTGCGATTCCGGCTGCCCATGGCCGCGGTCCTGAGTAGCATGTGTGAAGTCCGTCTCGCCTGCAGCCGACCATAATTAGTACTAGTCAATAGTCATAAACAGAAACAAAAATGTCTATAGCAATTGATACCTGTGAAACGAAGTCCACCAGCATCACCAAGACCACTACCACCACCACCAACTGCAGAACCCCCAGCCCCACCACCACCACCACCACCACCAGCTGCAGTGTCATCGTCACCACTATCACCGTCTCCACTGTCATGTGCTGAGTTGTTGTCATCGGACTCCTGGTACCATGGACTTTCCTCACCCTCCTCGTCATCATCTGTCGAAGCATCGCTGGTGACATGTTGTTGCACTCGCTTCCCCTTTTGTTTCTGGCTTTTGGGGTCCTCCTGCCTAGGTCCCGTCTGGTATTTCCTTTTGCCAAGATGCGTGTCACCCACATGTCTACGGGCCTAATCACTGATGGGCCCAAGATCGTCGGGGTCCACTTGATCTCTGTCATCACAAAGAATGAATCATATTATTAAAAGTATGGTTTGTTAGTGGCTAACAAAGTACATCAACGTACCTCACAATACAGGACGGAAGAGGGATGTCCGTTTCTTCGTCTTCTTCGTAAGCGAATCATGAGAATAGAGAAATATACGTAATGACATAGGTCTCCAAGTATATGTACTTACCCTACTTCTGCGTCTCCCTGACCGCACTAACAAAGTACGGATTGTCTGTCTATCTCCCGGGGATTCCTGCAGTATGGAAAAACTTTCCCCAAGCTTTCCCAATTGCATCCTTCGCGTTCCTTCCCCTCTGCGTCCATGACCCTGTATCAATCCTTGTCTGCTTCAGTCCACCCCTCGTACCGGCTGCCAAGTTGTAGTCATCCACCGCCGCAGGGGTCTGCCTCTATGAAGCAGACCTCTGAAACATCCTCTGCAAAGGATTGCGCCCCTGCGAAGCAGTACCACTACCACTGCCACCTCCACGCTCATAAGCGTCTCCTCTCCGCTGCACCCCCTCTTGGTACTCATGTTCTACTCTGGACTGATTAATGGATGCCTGCAACTGAGCCTTGTATTCGCCATCGTCAAGGGGGTGGTTGCCCTCCGCTGCAGCAGCCTCTCGTGCAACCCTCTGCCGAGAGCGGTCACTAGTTTCCTGCCTAGTTCTGTTGATGTCCTGCTGAAAGTACTCCCGGACTTCTTTGGGCACCTTGCTGCAGTGGATCACCTCCGTCCCGCGCGCAGCCAAATGCTGCTTCAATCGGGAAGCACCACCCCCGCCTTTTTGTGTACGGCAGTAATTGTATCTCCAACCGGGAGCAAGATTCTCACCATGCTCCCATACCACATCTTTCGGCATTGTCTTCCTGCACAAATGGACAACACAAACAAATCGAACACATGCATCAAATCATACCGCAAATAAACCTAAATCCTAACATACACCTAAATCCTAAATCCTATATAAAAAAATCCTAAATCCTAAATCTTACATACATCCTAAAGCAAATCCAACCACAAATCCTAAATCCTAAACCAAATAAACCTAACTCCTATATACATCCTAAGTCAAATCCTACCTAAATCCTCAATAAATATTTTCTACATCCTATACTCTATCAATACTACATCCTAGAGCTTGTTCTAACTAAATCCTACAACTAAAACAACTACAAATGCAAGGAAATGAAAAAAACAAAAAAAAACTTACCTTCGTATCCCGGTCGGTAACCGCTTGTGGGCGTCGGATCTGGCGACGGGGGCGGTTACTGACCCGTTCCCCTCGGTAACCGCCGCCGGCCGTTCGGTAACCGAGGCGCGGAGGCGGAGCACGCGGCGCTCGGGCGAAATGGGGAAGGGAGCGGGCGGATAGGGTTGTGGGAGCCGACAGCCCCCCCCCTCACGCCCTCTGCCTGTCTTGTATGAGGCACCTGGACGAAATGGGCCGCATGAGCCCTTAACGGGCCGGACGGTTTTTTTTCTTTTTTTTCAAACTTAAACACGTCAAAATAAATAGCAAACGAACTCCAATTTGAAAATTTTTTACACCATTCGACTATATAAATCATGAACTATTTTTAAGAATTTTTTTAGAATTTTTCATTTTTTAAAATTCAAATTTAAAATTTGAATTCAAACCGATACCGAAACCGAACCGGTTGCGGGCGGTTTGGCCGGTTACCGCGGTAACCCACCGTTTCCGGAGCGGTTTGGTGAACCCTGGTGCTACTCCAGCTCAATGATCCGGAAGAGGGTGCCGATGGCCACTGGTGGCTTGCCACCTGGAGCCAGGTCCATGTGTCATAGGCTCCGAGAGAACACAGGTCAATGGATGCAGCGACCATGCAAATTCCCAACTAGCACGGGAAACGAGGCGAGATGAGGCCAGTGGCTTTTGGCAATGGCCAGGATGGGACCTGGCACTACAGCACCGCGGGGAATTCCACCACTTGCGTGTACTATGGGTCAATCAAGATGGGACCCAGCGGCAGAGGTTCCACGCGCGGCAGCTGCGCGGGAGAGCCGGGCCAGCCCGCAAACATGGCCCAACCGGTGGCCATCGACACGTGGCCGTGGGGTCCGTTCGTCTGTCTCTCTGTGTAGGTGTTGGTGCGAAGCGGAAAAAGGCAGGGCGCATGCGGCACCATTTCTCACACCCCGGCGCGCGCTCGCATGGAGGCACGGACGCACGGTGGAACCGGCTCGTTTGTGCAGCAAGAGGTGGGGCTAATTCGGCTGGTAGGTCCTGCTTTCGGCAGCTGTTCGCTTGATTTATTGAGCTGCTATTCGGGAGGACAAACAAGACAGCCACCTGCGTCTCCATTGTCCTAAAATTCAAAATGAAGAATCTTGGGACAAATAAAAATATGTATATCTATGCTCTAATCTTAAATATAAAAACTATCTTCCAATTTAATTTTTTAAACTTGATATTTTTCAGAAACCATGTCTCATGGGCGTACAAGCTGCAGCATGTTATACAGGAACTTATGTATCCATATGAAATAAAAAAGAATATCAATAGAGTCCTTCAAGGACTCTTCTGGTTTGTAGGGAAAAACAATGATATATATTATGGAAAAAAATATAAATTAAAATACATAACAATTGACTCAATTATGAACTACTTTGTTTTGAGACAAAATGCAATAAACGCTCCTGGTCGTTTGGCTTATCAACCAACAAAACAATGTTTTTCTCTACGACATATTTGCTAGTCTATATTTTTATATTTATATTTTATATTTATTATTTATTATATTATATATATATTATATAAAGAGCCATAATTTTCGTCTGGACTTAATTTGGTCTGGCCTCCTGACTAATCTATATATAAGGATGATGGAAGGAATCGGATCGGAACACGGACAAAAACAAAAGAAATTTCCGGACAGAAAGAAAAGATGCCCCGGACCGAGCTGAATGAACCCGGATGTTGAACGGATCCGAATGGAACACGATGCGTCAAGTAAAGAAAATCAAGATTGCCTTTCCAAATCAAATACAATACATCAAGCTGATAGCAGCAACATACTTAATCCAAATCGACTCCAACTCAGATGTAACAGAACAATAGATACAATACATCAAGCTGATAGCAGCAGCATACTTAATCCAAATCGACTACAACTCAGATGTAACAGAACAATAGACCAATACATATAGAAAATAAATCAAATGTCCACCGAAATCATTGAAATATCTTCTCGCTCGCCCCACCAAAATCATAGAATATCTCCTCGTGAAATCACAATCGTCGGATCTCTCCTTCTCGCGAAATCACAACGCAAGAACCGTGGAAAGCCTTGTCTCCTTCTCAACTAAGGAAAATAATATGGAAAACCGAGTAGACACATATACGGTGGCACGTGGAATTGCGAAGAAATCAATAATCAATAAATAAAATAAGGCATGATCCAGAGCTTTCAAGTTTTAGAAGAGACAACATACAAGATGACCAAATCAAGTCACAAGCCTCCGGATTAGGAACGTGCAGCCAGCCACTGCATCGTCAACGCAGCACTGGATCCACGATTTGAGAGAGACTGGCTTGGATCTGCACTACCAAGCCGCTGCGGGCACCTCCTAGGCCCACGCCGTCGCCGCGGGCACCTCCTCCAGGAATGACCGTTCACCCTCAATGGATCTAGGCTGCCGCAGCTCAAAGAGGGAGAAGTTATGTTGCAGCTCAAGAGGGAGAACAGGTGGACAGAGTGAGCGGAAGCACCGTGCGGGTGTGAGAGAGGACTACAGTGGCTCAGATGTGGATTGGGCGGCCGGGGGATATCCCCGATACTAGGGTTTGTAGCTGCGTTTTATATTCGTGATGGTGCAGAATGCCTCCTTTCGGGCTGCGACAAAGGCCCAGGTTGGCTACTCCGTTTTTTTTTTTTTGACAACAAGGCTACTCCGTTTAGATTGGGCAATAATTTTCACGTGCATCCAGCCCATTCTGCTTCGTTTTTTTGTTGTTGATGAACGTTCGTGCAATCGTGCGTGCTGCACGTTCTGACTATATATTTTCCTTATTAGATGCAAATCTGGATTATCTCCTATTCTTCCTTACAAATATATAAATAGCAAAACAAAATAAAAAATTATTACATATATCTTTGAACTCTCGGCTCTTTACTTAATAATAATAAATCATTCTTATTAGTAACAAAACTTATTACTATAGTACCTAATCAACTAATATCCAACTAATCTAATCATGAATCGACTCAAATAAAATAATAAAGTTTGATAGATTTTTAACCGATTGCAACCCCAAAAAGTGAATTCAAACACATGATGTGATTGTGATTGTTGAAATAAATCTTGTAGCCACATGTGGTCTATTAGTGGTCATGCAACAAACCTCGTTGCAACACGCACAGACATATTTGCTAGTCTATATCTATACCTATACCTATATAATAATAAAGAGGCAAAATTTTCGCTAATTTTTTGGTCTGGTAAATTTTCGGTCTGGTCCTATTTATTATATTTGTGGTTTGATCCAATGAGAGTCCCATATGCCCCACGTTTACTGGTCGAAAAAGAGTTCATACAGAACATATGGGAAAGAAAAAATTGTTAGCCAATCGGATAACTAAATACCCCTCTATTATAAATTGTAATCATTTCAAGAATCTTGGAGAGTCAAAGTTTATAAAAATTTGATCAAATTTATATAATATAATAATAACATTTTGATACCAAGTAAGTATCATTAGATTATTTATTAGTTTATATTTTCATACTAATACCTTATTTGATATCATAAATTTTTATATTTCTCTCTATAATTTTTGTCAAATTTAAAATAGTTGACTCTTCTAAATTCTTGAATGACTTACAATTTGGAATGGAGGGAGTACAAAATGAATTGAAAAAGAGTTCTAAATCTAGATCTATCCTAAAAATACCAAAAAATACCAAATCCACATCCTGTTTGAGCGATTCACCATGAATTGGCAGCCCAAGCCCAGGTTTCCAAAGCCTTGGCCCACGTGGGGAGACCAGGGATACTGATTGGCTTGGCCGAATGAAAAGGCCTGCTCAGCCCATTAGATTTTAACGTTCCTCCTATTATTTCGCTTATAAGCTCAAAGGTTCTATAAATAATTCTAATTTGTTCTGTTCTGACCGATAAAAATTCTATCAAGATTTAATTTTTAAATTTGTTACGGACTTAATGCGACATTGTTGTAAAACAACATTTCTTTACATTATGGATGTCTTTATCATCATAAAATAAACTATAAAATTTTAAATTATATATAAAAAAAGACATGTACCATTCTCTTGATTATGGGTCTACAAAGGAAGTCATAGAACTCGACATTTAACTATAATCAACGCACAAATAATATGAAGATTTTATGCGCTTTGTAACGGTATAAAAAATTGACATGTACGGTTCTTGTCGTTGATTTCTATAAATGTTTGATATCTTTCTTCTTCTGTTGCAACGCATAGGCATATTTTGCTAGTCATACCAAAAACTTAAGAAACGCCATGTTGAAACCTATGTTCAGAGCCAAGTTCTGTATGGAGCATTGGGTTTTTGGCTACTTATTTAAGTGCTAGTGATGATATAGAGCATGTAATTATTTCAAATTAAATGATTTTTTAGTTTCTCATGTCTTTGAATTTTCATTTTTTTTTAATTTCAGTAATTTTCTATGTGAATTTTTTAATTCCATGTCGATGAATTATTAGCCTTCTATCACTGGATAGTAGAAACACTCTGAAATCGATGCTTTATCCCCTGTCTTTTGGCTGCGCAATAGTATAATACCTTCCCTGTGACCAAAGAGCAGCAACATGGTGATCTCCCCTACCCGCTTCCTAACAGCACAGGGGACAGGGTTCATCTCCCCTGGCGTGGAGGGGGATGTGACTGTCCATAAAAATCCCCCTAGGGGCTGCTCTTCTCTGGGTTGAGCTAGCCCGTGCTCCCAAAGGAAGCCTTAAAGGGTTGCAACCGTGCATGGAGGCTCCAGCTCTTGGTTGAGTTGTCGCGGAAGCAACTGAGTGGGCGAGAGAGCAAGAGCCACATGAGGGCAGCGAGGCCTTTACTCAACTTTATGTTTGGTGAATGATGACATATCCTACCCTATTCATATCCCTCTATCTCTGGATTACATGATTCCCACGTGTAACTTTTAATTTGTTATATGAAAAGTTGTTCATTAATTCTTTGCTATACCATTTTGCTTTAAGAACATATATACAAATATTCATAGTTTAGAATGAAGGGTTAAAACATGGCAAATTCTTAAATTCCAATGTTTCAAATTCGGAGCTAAGGGACATGGTTGACCAAGCTAATTTATATGTAATTAGGTGTTAGTGTTAATAAGTATTCCATTGTCAACAAAATTGCAACCATTTGAAAGTATAAAGCTTTTTATTTTATTTAGGTTGAATTGAATAGATATTTACATTTCAAAATTAAGTTCCCAAAACTGAATCTCTTAATTATTTGTAGGCACATGGTTTTGATGTAATATTCAATTAGGAAGAGAACTAAACCTATTAGACTTCAAAAGTTTAACTAGGCCATAAACTACATCAAAGAATACCTACTACACTCATGTTGACATATTAACAAAATGATTAGAAGAAACTAGTATATTTTGTCTGTGCTAACACTACGGGTTATATTAAATCCAAAGTTAATTCTATCAAATTTGAAGTACTTCATTAAGGTTTAGTCAAAAGCATAATTCTGTGGATAAAAAAATAGAGCAATGTTAGTTCAAAAGGCATAAGGCATAGATGACTTTTAATAAAAAAATTAAGAATTTAATCTCATTTTATAAAAAATCATATATGACAAAATTGGTAAAATAAATTATCCTCTCTCCCACCAACTATATCTAGGCACCAGCCCCCCCTCATCGTCCGATTCATTCTACAACCACGAAATCTCTGATATAGAAAAAACCCCACCCCCAAGCAAGAAGGAAAACGACCCCCACAAAACCATCTCAAAAGCAAAACCGGCACGGGGTTCTTTTTCCTCACACAAACCACGGGGGCAGGGGTTTTTTCCGCGGGCACGAGTTGATGGTGTGTTTTTTTTTTTGGGGAGGGGATCGGGTTTTTTTTCGCGGGCTGCATAGGATTCGGGGGTCGGGGGTTTTTTTTCCTTTCGAGGGGATCTTTTTTTTTGCGGGGCCCAAAACAGGGGGATTCCCCCCGAACTTGTCATGGGTGGGGGGAAAGGGGGGAGAGTCTTTTGGGGTGGGAGGGAACCCGGGGTTTCCCCCTTTTTTTTTAAAATATTTTGTATGTTTTAGGTAAATTTAATTAAGTAAGAAATAAAATAATTAAAGTGAACATTTTAATTTTTTTCTAAAAAATTTTTCAATTTTGGGTTTCACGCAAATACTATTACCAGCATGCTCATGCAAGGATTACCACTTTGACTAACAACGGGAGGGGTTATGGCCTAAAACAACCCAATCTAATGAATCATCTTAGCCTCATTTTTTGTTGTTTTACTTTATCTGGTTGTGTACTATATTTCTCATTTTGGTTGTTGGGGTTAGATTTTCGTGGCTTGCAAATTTTCCAAAGGGGGTCAAAATCTCATTAGCATACGCAAATTTGGCTTTTAAAAATACTTTTTTTTTTAATAAGCCATGCAGAAATACCCCTTTCCCCCCTACAAAAAGAAACTAACAGGTAAAATACATTCAAAAAAAAAAATAACCAGAATAATTTTTTCAAATATTTTAGATATGAAAACCCCAACCAAATTCAAATTTGATGTTTTGTAATTCTAACACAACAAAAAGGTTAATCCAATAAACCGAATGGTTTTTTTTTTTTCTTCCTCCTGAATTTTTAACCAAATTTTGCCCCTTTTTTGTTGCAAGCTAAACCGCGGCTTTTGCACTATATAAATTGTTTTAATTTTTTTCCCGCTTGATGGAAAAAACATAAAAAAATTTTTCCACATAACAAAACAATGAAAAAAAGGTTAGGCCGGATTCAAAAAGGGGCTACACTAAACCCCTTCAACGGGCAACGCTTACGCTCTGTTGCACCATTCCCCTTCATGTCCCCCTGCCAAAACCAAAGTCGACTGCTCCTTCCCCCCCCCCCCGGGCCCCCCGTCCCTGTGCTAATGCCCCCCCCCCCACACCCCTGGGGAGCGGCGGCACTATCACTGCAACAAGCAAAATAAACCTACTGAACCCCTTTGTAAACTCTATATTTCTTTTTTCAACATCAAAGTATCACTTTGCAACAAACTTTTGAAAAATTTAAACCCTGAAAATACCCGAAATAAAAAACACATGCGAGCCATTGAAAACAAAACATCTAAAATCCTTAAAACAATGCGTGAAACTTATGAAAAATTTTATAAACAATTGCAAAATAATGGAAATTCAACACTAGAAAAACGGCAACTCCTTTTAAAAAACCAAAAAATTTTTTTTGGTATGCCCTCCCCAAACCCTTTTTATGGGTCCGGGAACTGGTAAAGGTTACTTTTAATCCTAATTTCTTTAAAAACCCAAAAAGGGGGTCCTAAACTGGAAGTTTTCGGCCCCAATTTTTCCCGCCCTTCCCGATAAAATTTTCATTTTCTTCTTTTTTGTCTTACTTCGGGGCTGAGAACGGGAAAGGCCCCAAAATTTTTGGGTTTAAGCCTCTCTGGGTTACCCAAAAGGGAAATTAACCCTTTTCGCCCAAACCCCCGAAAAAAACTAAAGGTTTTTTTCTTTCAATACACCGGTTGTTTTTAAAAACGAGAAAAATTCCTTCTTTTTTGGACCCAAAAAATCATGAAATTTTCTTAATTTTTTTTGGCCCCCTTTTTAATTTTTTGTGCACCTCGGGTTTGCACTAAATTGAGTTGAAGCCCCCAAACCCTTTTGGATTTTTGGTACAAGTTTCGGAGGTTTTTAAAAAATGTCTTAGTTTTCTGTGTTTTTTCCCGTCTTGTAGTTTTTTGTGCACACTCGGGTGCATTTCCTTAGGTGTAGCCCCCAGCCTCGGGATCCCTTGGTACAAGTATTAAAGGAAAAAAAAGAAAAAAGCTTGAAGGGGGTTATTTCCAGGCCCTAGGCCTTTCTCCATTCTTTTTATGGGAAAAAGACTTGGGAAAGGGAAATCAAAAATAGCGGTCTTTTGTTTTTCTTCCTTATTAAATAGGGGGGTCCCGGTTCTTAAAGGGGTATGTAAAATTTTTCTTTTTCACTGGTTTTGGTTTTGGTCATTTTTGTTCTTTTTCTTCCCTTTTATTTTTCCCCCTGGACCCTTTTGGCTCCTGGGGGTCCTTCCTTCTATTTAATCTTTTTGCTTGCTTTGGCAAATTTGCTTCGGGGGTTTTGGGATGGTTGTGCTGCTTGTTAAAAACGGAGCACCCCCCCAAAAACCCCTTGGGGCCCCAACTTTAAGTTTAGGGGGTAAAAATTCTTGTGAAGGAAAATTTAAAAAGGGGTAACAACTTTTCTTTAAATTTTTTCCCCTGGAATTTTGTGCATTACCCAGAAGAAGTCTTTTGAGGGCTTCCCCATTTTCTCTGTCTAACTGCTAATTTCCGGGGCTGCCCCACCTTTTTGCCAAAGCCTTCCAAATTTTTTTTGAAAGGGGGTTTGCTTAAATTTTTGGTCGCTGTGCCTTAAAATCACACTTTTCCCCGGGGAAAGGGCCTAAGGGGGAAAGTTTTCCCGCCCCTTTTTTTGTTGAAAGGGGCTTTTTTTGCCCTATTACCTTTTGGGACGGTAACAAAACAAACTTTTTTTATCCCCCATCAAAACAAACCCCGTCAACTTTCCTCAAATTAAAAAGGAAAAAAAGGGAAATAACATAAACATAATTTACCCCCAATTTCCCATTTTCCAAAAGTCTCTTTTATTTTTTTGAGTGTAGGTTTTTAACCAAAGGGGGACTTTGGGGGAGCTGGGTGGGCCCCTTTTTGGGGGTCAGCCGACCCAATTCCTTGTGGGCCACTAGACCCCCCAAAACCTCTCATAGTATCCAAAAAAACCCCTCCCCAAAGCACTTTTTTAATCCCTTGAACCCAAGTGTGCCCCCCTCTCAAAAATTTCTAGATCAAAAGAAAACGGGAACCAAAGGGCCCCAAAAACAGGACAAATTTCCAAGTAAAAAATTTGCAAAAAGCATACCCCATCAGAGACCCATTACGTCAAAAGAACCACTTGCAAAAGATGACCCCTTTTTTGGGCCACAAAAAACAGGTAAAAACAAAGAATAACCATGGTTTGGAAAAAGGGCCACCCAAAAGGCCCCCTGACCTTGGGGGAAACCAAATTTCTAGAAAAATTCCCAAGGGCTCCCCCCTTTTTCATGGGGTTGGCCAAAAACCGGGTCATTGCCCAAAAGGGCCCCAATAACCTTCCCCCAACCAAACTCTCTTCATCCCCCAAATCATCCACTTAAATCCCTCCATTGTTTTAAAAGACAATTAAAATTGAGGGTTTTTCATCCTATGGTGCCAAATAAGGGTGGAGCGGATCGCAAAAAGGGACCCACGGAGTACCCCCCTACTCCACCTCTAGCTATAAAAAACCCCCTACCCCCTCACTTAACTCATGCCTCTTTGGGAGAAACTACTCCTAGCTAAAAACCGGAGCTCTTTAAGTTGCTATCTAGTTGGAAAGAGTGAGGAGACCCTTTCCGAAAAAAGCCCTTTATCTTTTCAGGAAAAATTCTCCGAGTTCCCTAAACGGATCACCCTTTGTAATTTTCCCACTTGTAAGTGATTTCCCCCCCTTCTGATTTTTTAAAGTATTCAGTGTTCAAAAATCGGGTTTTAAGGCTTTATAAAAACCTCTTCACGCTTAAAATCACCCGCTTTATTTTAAAGTAAAAATGTTTTAAATCTTATGAAAAAGGGTTAAAGAATAAAAAATAGTGAGACGTGGTGTCTAAACTGATAATTACCTTTGTAAACCCCTTTTTCGAAATTATTTTTGTGGATGCAAGGTGGAAGTGAAACCCCAAATCTACCCTTTGTATTCCCAAACCATGTTTTAAAAAATAAATTCAAAAAAGGGAAAGGGCTTCCAATACAACGTGACAGCGCTTTTTGGTTAAGTTTTGCCCTCTTTTTTTAAATCCAAACCCTTTCGCCCCTGAAAAAGAGAAGGGGCCCAAAAGGGCCCCTAGTAAAAACCAGTTCCCCCTTTTTTAGACATCTTGCTATTTTAACCTCTAAAACCCTTTATCAAAATCTCCTTTGTTCCATAAATTGGAAATACTTTAAATCCAATTTAGATCACAACTTTTCATGAAAAAAATACTTTCCTGGAAATACCCCCGGGAAAAGGTTGCTAAAATTGGAAATAATTTGTCATTTTGGGGGCCATTTATAAAAAATAGGTCATAAGAAATCCCAACAAAAAACTCAAATTTTCCCTCATGGGGGGTGGTTTTTCCCCCGGGTTTTTTTAAACCTTTATATTTTGTCACTTGTAGTTTTTAAAATTTTAAAAATGCAGCTTAGCTGACTTGTCTGGTTATGAAACAATTCCCCGGTTTGGGGTTTTTTTTTCAAAGTCTGCAAAACCCCGGTTGCTGGTTGAAAGGGTTTTGCCCTTGGAAAAATTTCCTTTTTGGGAAATTTTTAGGGTACTCAAAGCCCTGTTTTATTTTTAAACCTTTTCCTCTTCCCCCTTTAGCCTTGGGAAAAAAAATTTTTTTCCCTTTTCCCTTCTTCCTTATGTACTGTTCTTTTTGTAATCTTTCTTCATAGACTTGGTAAAAATTTTGAAACCCGTGCTCTTCTAAAAAAAAGGTTAAAATTGCTCCCTTGCCATATTCCCCCTGCTTTTCCCTTTTTAAAAGGGGGCCCCTTTCTGTAAACATGGTTAAATTGGGTTTTGGCGACTTTTACGACCCCCGGGCTTCTTTTTCCCCCTTTTTAGTTGTAATCTTGCAAATGGTGTAGGGCTTGTGAAAAGAAACTAAATAATAGCTATTTTGGGGTTTGGAAAATTTTCTTGGGGGAAAAAACCCAAGCAAATGGTTAGGCCTTGTGAGGGGATTGGGGTTTACTTCATTTGGGAAACCTTTAGTTTCCCTTTGTTTGGTTTTCCATCCGGGTTTTTTTTTTGGATTCGCTCCCTTTATGGGTGTTTTCTTTGAACAACCTTTTTCCTTTTAATCAGGGAAAGGGGGGGTTTTCTTTTTTGTCTAAAACACGTCCCCCCATTGCTTTAAATTTCCCGCCGCAATTACCAAATTCCGGGGGAAAAGTAAAAATTTTCAACCTTTTTCTCCCACTTCTTTGGGGACTTTTTGCCCCCTGTTAAGGCCCTTTCGCCCTTAATCTTTCTTTGTAAGGGTGATGCCCTTTTAAAAAAGAGATCTTTTTTTGGCTTACTTTTCATAAAAATGCCGAAGTTTTTTTTCTTGTTTTGGTAAGGGTTTGGCCCGTAAATTGGCCAAAATCTGGGCCCCCTTGGGGCTTTTTTCCCCTTTTGATGCACAATCTTAGGGTTCGGTTCTTTTGGTATTTTTTTCCCTAGTTTTCAAAAAACCCCTTTATAAAGCTTAAAATTTTGGGGAAATGATTCCCCCCTGATTTCCGCCTTTATATAAACCCTTGTCTTTTGAAGGTTTTGGGGTTTTGAAAAATTAACCCGGGGGAAATCTTTTTCCCCTTTTCCCTTTGGCTTTAAAACCCACCTCGTATTCATCCCTTTTGAAAAAAATTTTTGCAAAGAAGGAAAAAGGGAAATTTTTAAGTCTTTTTTGTACAACAAAGTGATTCGATACTCTTGGTTGCCCAAAGGGTTTCTTTCAAGATCGCTTTTTTTTCCCCTTGGGATTTTGCCTGGATCAAAAAAAATTTTCTCCCCAAAACCATCGCCTTTTTCCCAAACTCTTTTTTTTTTCCCATTTAGATTTTGGGCTCCCGCTTTTTCCCCCATCTGACTTTTTTAATTCAGTTTTTTTTTCAAATTTTTTACGGGCTTCAACTTTATCATTTTTGTTCCCCCCAAAGCCAAAATTTTTATTTCCCTTTTTTGTTTTTTTTTAAAAATTTTTTAGGGTTTTTAACAAGGAATTCCCCTTTTCCCAATCCCTTTTTTTTTTTCCCTTACTTTTTTCCCAAATCCCCCTTTTTCTGGGAGGAATTTTAAAAGGTTTTCCCCCTTATGGGTTTCCCGAATGTCCAATTCCCAGGGAAAGTCAGAAAAAATTCCCCTTTCCCCTTCCTTATCCTTGGGCCCGATTCCCGTTTTTTGACTAGGCTGGGGGAAAGTTGGTTTTTTTGTTTTACAGCCATTTTTCCCCAAACCTTTTTTACTAACTTTCCCCTTCCTGTTTTCCCACCCCCTTGGGTTGGGCCCACAAGATTTAACCCTTTCCACAAGGCAAACTCTTTAAAACCCTTTTTTTTGATCGTCTCAGTTTCCTGAAGCATCGGTTTTTATTACAAAAGGTTTGATTGCAAATTTCTTGCTCCCGAGTTCAACCCTTGATGAAAAGGTCATCTAAAGGGTTTTTTTAAAATATTTGGGCTTTCCTTTACTCATCTCCTTATCCCCCCAATTTGAACTTTCGGGTGGGTGCTGTTCTTTTGGGGATGAAGAACAAAGGTTTGATGGTGTTGTTATACTTCCTATTTTTATTTTTCAAGAGGATAAATGGGGTTTAATCCCCCACCTGATTAAGTATTTGAATCTTTGATTTTATTTTTTAAATTTTTTATCCTCAAACTGAATTTTGGTTTCCCATATTTTTAGAATCTTTGGGTATAAAATTTGTTCTCAATTTCCGTTCTGATGGGTGGGGGGAAAAACCCCGGATGTTTTAAAGATAGGATATAACCCCAGCTCTTGTTTCTCCAAAAGCGGGGTTTTCGGAAAGTTTAAAAGCTAAAAAATCCCCCCAGGGCCAAAAAAGGGGGGCGGTTCCCGCTCGGCTGGTTCTTTGTCAGGTAATCTTTTTTTGCCAGTTCTTTTAAAAAACCCCTCCTTTTTTTAAATATTTCTCTTTCCTTGAAATTTTTTTTTGTAGATGCATTCCCTCTTTTCACCGAAAACGAGTCAGCTGATCCTTTTTAAGTCCTTCGGGGTGGTTCTTTTCCTATTTTTCTCTTTAATTCTTTCATGATATCACTGACCCCTCGGTCTTTTTTTTCTGTAGTCGGGTGCCTGCTGTTTAAAAACCCCCCCGTTCAAACTCTAGGGCCTTTTTCTACAGCTTTTAAAAACCAACCCCTTTTGATGATGGTTTTGATTTCCATCCCGAAGTTTGCCCTTCTCTCAGAACATGGCCCAGATCAAAAAATCTTCTGGGATGTTTTCTTTTATTTCCTTAATACTTTTCTGAATTTTTTAAAAGACTTGTAATATAATTTTATTTCCCTGGGTTTCCTTGGGTGGTTCCCCCTTCTTTTAAGGTTTGTTACTTTAAACTGCTCAAAGGGAAAAATTTTCCCATCCTGCCCCGCTTTTAAAATTTCCATTTTTCTTTTTTTTTGGGGTTACTTCTTTATTCAGGGGAAAAACCCGGGAGCTTTTCCCTTAATTTCAGTTTTTACTGGAAATTTTCCCCCGGGGGTCCATTGGGACTCCCCCCGTTTTGCAACCAAGCCCCCAAAAAAACCGCATTGACCTTTTGTCTCCTTTTTTTGCTTCGGTCTACGAAAAATTTGGGAATTTCTTTCAAACCTGGATTCTTTTTTCTTTAAAAATAAAGGGCAAAGCTCAAGGTGCTTTTTTAAAACTTCTTTTTTGTATTTCCATTTTTTCTTTTTACTTTTCTTCTAAAATTTTTTATTTGGTCAAAAACCCTTTTTTTCAAAATCAAGAAAGTTTTTTTTTTTTGGGCCCAAGAAGAAGGTCAAACCATCCTTTTTTCATATCTTTGGGAAAGTTTAGGGCGAGTTTCCTAGTGTCAAAAACTGAGTTGGGTTTAATACAACCCATGCAAATTCTTCCCCTGCTAACCAAAAAAAATCTTCTAATTTGAAATTGCTGAACGGGAAATCCTTGGCTTGCTGGGAATTTTGCATACTTCTAAATTTTTTTTCGTTTTTTGTCCCGGCTATTTTGTTTTTTTTTTGATATTTTTGCTACTTCTGAGGGTTGGGGATTTTTTAAAAAATGAAATTTGGGTTAATTCCCCAAGCGCACAGATTAATAACCCCGAAAGTTTCAACTTCACCGGGGGTATTTTTAGGGAAACGTATTTTCCTCAGGGAACATTTGTGATCTAACTAGGGGTTTAAAATTTTCCTTATGATTTAAGGGAGATTATGATAAATGGGTTGGGGGAGGGTTTAAGAAAAGCCAGATGTTTTAAAAAGGACAAAAAGGTTTTAACCCGACCCCTTTCCCGGCCCATTCCCCTTGCAAGAGGCGACCGGGGTAGAAACAGAAAGAGGGCAAAACTCCCAACTGGACCACACGTCAAAAATTGTAAAAGAAGCCTTTACCTTTTTAAAAACTTTCTTACACATGTGGTGGAATACAAAAAAAAAATAAGTTTTCACCTTCTACTAAAATCCACAAAAAAACCCCCTGCGATAAGCGGTTTTTCAAAGGCAAATTAAACTTAGACCCAAACCCCGTCTAAAACTAATCTTACTACCTTTTAACCCTTGGGCCCCAAAAATTAAAGCACTTTACTCAAAAGCAAAACGAAAAAAATTTAACGTAAACGTTGGGAAAACAACAAAAAAAAGATTTAGAAAAAACTGAAAACTATAAAAAAACTCAGAAAGGGCCAAATTACAAAAATGCTAAACTTACAAAAAGAAATCGCATTTCCCCTTGAAAGGGAAAAACTCCAAAGAAGAACCCCCAACAGACCAAGCTTCCTCCAGAAGGCTCCTCACTCTCCTCCAAACCCAACATAACCTACTGAAGAAACCCCCCGTTAAAAGGGTTGAGAGTAATTTTTTTTTCCCAATGAGGCATTAAAAAGAATTTGGGAGCCCCCTAAAGGGGTCTATTTAATTGCTTTGAGGTGGAGCAGGGCTACTTTCCGGGGCCACCCCTGCCCCGGGTTCCCCGTCACCCCCCTTTATTAACACCGTTGGATCCAACCACCCAAACCGCCTAAGCTCAAGATTTGATTTCCATCAAAGGGGGGTGAGGACATTAGGGGTTTAAACTGGGCCCTTTGGGGGGATTCACCGCCCCCCCCCTGGCATTGGGCCCTCTGAAAGGTCCCCAAAAACCAAGGCCCAGAGGGGGGGGGTGAATACACCCAAATTTTTTGAAATCTAAAACCAAAAATCAATAAAAAAGTTAAAACAAGGAGGGGCGAAAAATTTAAAATACAATAAACAAACTTTAAAGGGAAAGCGAAGCCCCCTAACACAATTTTCTATCCTAATATATTCCCGAATCATAAATTTTTTCTCAAATTTCCCATTAAACCACCCCCTACCCTCTAAGGGACAACCTAATATAATACTTTCAAGAATGAAGAAAAAGGGGTTTGGGAATTATACCGCCGAGTAAGGAAAAGATCCCCAACAAAAAGAGAGTTTAAGAACCCCCAAAAACCAACCCTCACACAAAGAGGGCACTTGATTTTTCAACCCAAGTTTACTAGTTTCCCACCCAGCTACGCCTTGTTTGTCGGGTCACTTACTTGGGAGTTTAAGAGCTAATTGGCATCAAAAGCCAAACCTCAACGGGGGCCTTCCCCAAAACCCAAAACAAAATAATGGGGAAATCAACTACCTCCAATCCACTAGAGTTACCTTTTCGACTCTTCCCGGGGAAGGCAAAAAGAAAACCCCCTTTCAATCTTCACATTTGTCCCACGAAAACACAATCACCAGAAAAATCGAAAACCCAAAAAAACGCGCTTCTCCAAAAAACCCTCTAGGTGAAGGGAAAAACACCAAGAAATAACAAAAACAAAACACGGTATCAACTCCCAATGCCAAAATGAATCACTTCAAGCAACCTTGATCACTCAACTCACCCCAAAAGGATATTTAAAATCAACCCAAAATGATGGGGGTGTGGGGGTGGGTTTGCTCACAAGAATTAAAGCAAAAAGCCAAAAGTCAAGAGGTTCCTAAACAAAATCACATACCCTTATTTTAGCCTCCCCCAAAGAAAAAATACCATTTTCCCCCCTTTTTGGACTGCAAAAACAAAAATACCCCCCGAGACCCCCCCTTTTTTTTAAAACAAAAAAACCCTCGACCCAAAGCAGGGGGTCCCGCAATTTAAAAGGGGGAAAACCCCTTGGAAATCTATCATCAAAACCCTCGGAAAACCCCTCCCCCCTTGGGAAAGGACCTTGGTCCGACCCCCTGGTTTTTGGAAAACTTTTGGGGGCCTTTAACCAACCAAAGTCTTCCAGAAAAACAAAAACCCCACTCCGGGCCCCCCCTCCCCCTCCGGGCTAGCCACCGGAAAAAATACCCAGTGGTCCAAAACCTCCCGGGGCTTGGATTAAAAACAAAACAGTAAACCCCCAGCTCAAATATTACCCCCGTTGGAAAGGAGCACCAAACCATGCGACCTTTTCCGACGCCTCCTTTTTCTTTTTGCTAAAAAACTTTTGACCGGCCTTTCCCAAAGACCCCCTATGGGCTGAACCCCATTTTGCCACTGGTTTCCCCCCGCTTCACTCCCCGGAAAACTAGTGGGAGCACCCCCCGGAAAACCCCTTTGCCTTTGGGTCCGGTTTCTTCCCTGCAAACTGGGCCGGAAACTTTTTATTTTTGCTCTGAAAATTTTCCTTTCATTTTTTCTTTCCCCTTTTCTCATGTGCCACCACCAAGTGGGTTCCCCCTGACTTTTTTCATGTGTTGGCCCTATTTTTTAAAAATTTTTACAAGGGTTTTCTCATTAAGGGAATTTATTTCAAATGCCCAATCTTGGGGCAAACCCTTAAGGGCACTTGGGGGGGGGGGGGGGGGTAAGGGTTTGGGGGGGGGGGGGGGGGAACCTTTTTTTTTAGGCCTTTGAGGGGGGGGTGAATTTGGGCCCTTTTTTTTAAAAAACTTTTACAATTTCGTTAGCCCGAGGTCCCCACGCCGGGGTTTTAGGCCAAAACACGCCGGGGGTTTGGGCCAAACTGCTGGAAATTTGGGCAAAAAGTGTTGGGCACAAAATCAAATAAATCATAATTCAAAAAATTAAAATAAAATGCAAATTGTGTTTTAATAAAAAAAAACCCTTTTTTAAGGGGTTTGGGAAACCCTAGCAACCCCCTTGAAAGTGTTTGCAACAAAACCCCCCCGATAATCGGGGCCAAACCCTAGAAATCACCTACACTAAAAATTTAAAAATAAAAAGTAACAAAACCCCAAGTGACACAAGATTTGAAACCCCCCCCCGGTTTACTCGCCCCAAGGGGTTGCCCACATCCCGTTTTTGAGGTGCGCCACACAAGGGTTTAAGCTCAACCCCAAAGGTAGCTCTTTCCCCCGGCTCCAAGCAAAGAAATTGGAAAACCCCCTTTAGAAAGAGAAGTGTTTTGCAAATATGGTGAAAACAAAAATTTCCCCCAGCGCCAAAAGAAGGAGGCAACTCAAGGGGAAAACCCCAAAACCGCTAGGACAAAGCTCCAAAATAAAGAACTCAAAAACCTTTGGCCACCCCCCCGCAACCAAATGCTGTAAGTAAAGAAACCGAGGGGGAAAGGGTATTTTTTCAAATCTTGGGGGCTCATTTTCTTTAAAAAATGGGTTAGAAAAAAAATGAAGGGAGTGGATACACCAAGGGGAAAAGGGAGAGGGAAAAAGGGGCTTCCTTTCTGTTTCTTTATCGAAGTAAGAATATGAAATGCAAAACTAGCCATTGGGGGAGTTTAGGGGGGATAAAAATTTTTTCCTTACTACCAAAATGCGAAACAAATCGCCCCCCCAAATCACCTTTTCCGGGCCCGGGGAGACAACCAAAAGGGGTTTTTAAACTTTAAAAAGGCCCGCTGATTTTCCCCCTTTTTATGTGGAGGGGTGATGTAAAAATAGAGCATTTTGGTTTAAACCTTTTTTGGCCCAAAAGCAGTTGAATCCCTTTAATAAATACGAAAATAAAACCCCAACTCAAATTCAAAGTATAAAAGAAATTTAAAAAAAACCCTTTTACTTTTGCTAAAGCAAATTTTTGTAATTAGAGGGGTTTCCCCCCAACCTGTTTATCAAACCCCCTTAAAATTTTAAAAACCCGCTTGTCATACTCCCCCAAAGCTCATTTGTTTCCTAAATATTTTGTCATGTCCCCCAAAACCCACTTTAGGGGTTGATGGGACTTTTTAATCTCCCCCCTTTTTGGTGATTTTATGACAACACAAATTAGAACTTAAAAAAAGTGAATAATAATCTGAGACAATGCCCCGTTTATGGTTTTAGAGCTCCCCCCTAAATGTTGGGGAATAGGGAAATTTTTAAATTTTCCCAAAATTTGGGAAAAAGGGCCAAAATTTTCAAAACAGGGGGTAAAGTAGGACTTCCCCCCACCCTCCCTGGGTATTATGGGGTTTCTGAAAAAAGGGTCCCCAAAAATGTTTATCCCTATAACCTGCCCCAACACAAAAAAAGGAACCCTTTTTGCAAAGTAAGCCCGACACAAACCCCCTAAAATTCTGGCAAGAAATGCGAAACACAAGCAAAAGCCCCACAGCGGCTAGAATTAAAAAACTAAAAACAACAAAAAAAAGATGATATATAAAAAAGAAATACATGTCCACATATAACACAAATAAATACTTTAATGGGAATATTTTCAAAAAAAAAATAGTTCAGGGTTTCTCTCTCATCCACAAACTAAAAAAATAAGGGAAAACAGCAAAAACTCTGCTACCCCCCCATGACCTTGAAGAAAATTTGGGAAACCCCCCCTCACTTTGTAAAATTTTCCCCCCTTTGGGAAAAAATCTCACCAAAAAAAAGAGAAGAAAACCAAAAAAGAAAAAAGATACAAAACAGTCGTTTTCCTCCTCCCATATGGTCTCTCCCCGCCCATCTCATCTTAAACCCTCATCATCTCATCAACAGAGATTTCCCATAAGTGAACACGGAAACAATGCACCTTGCGCATCGACGAGTCCCGAACTTCTCCAAAACTCCTCCTCATCCTCCTCCCCCTCCTCATCACACCCCCCCTCATATTTACTCCTCACTGGCTCTGGAGGGGGAGTAGGGGGAAAACAAAACTCGGCCCCCTTCTCCTTTCTGAAACTCTCTGATCTCAAACCCGTCTGGTAAAAGTGGGTCATTTGCATACAAACCCGCAAAGATCTTTTTCAAATCCCAAAACCAAAATTTTTCCCCTTTTTCCTGGGCCTTTTGGGAAGCTGCTGCAACCCCAAGACCCAGGATATCTGCTGCTGCTTGCTTCTTCCGGGGTCCAGGGGAAGTTTCACCTCCCCAAATTTCTTAACTAATTTAAGGCCCCTTTTCGCTCTATAAAAGGGCATGGACAAAACCTTGTTGAAGATTTCCGCCCGTTTACCATCTCAATATAACATCCCAAAAAAAGGGAGCATAGGGAAAACCTCTTCTTGCATTTCCCTTCACAATGCATATCTCAAACCCAAAAGAATCTAAACAACTGAGAAAGGTGGTGGGGTCCCACTCTCAAACCCCTTAACACATTTTTGGGGTGTGTTGTAGGGGGTTTAAGGGGAGATCCCATCTTGGGATAGAGAAATGTTTTCCCGAAAAAAGGGTTTTTAAATGTAATATTTGCTCCCCCAAAACCCTTTTTTTTCCCCCGACCAAACCCGCCCCCGAGGATAAATGTAAAACTGTGAATCTCCTCATTGGTCAAAAACCCTCCCTTTTATAAGAATATTACTCCTTGCCTTCCTCCTCACCAAATCCCAGAAGACAAACCAAAAAAAAACATAGTCCCAAACTTGGGAGTGCAAATCCTCTGTCCCTCCAAAGCATCACAAATTTTCCCAAACAAATAGAGGTGGGGTAAACTGATAGATATCCTGTGTTCCACCATTCTAAAACCCAACCATGATACATACCCCAAACTCCCGCACCCATCAATTTACCCCCGTCAAATACGGGTCTCTCTTGATTTCCCCAATGCTCCCAATCAAAATACTTCATTTTAAATGACCTGGGTTTTTCAGCCTTTTAAAGAGGCAGTGGGTAAAAGTCCCAAAAAAAATATTCCAAAACCCGTAAACCCCATTTTATTCCTTTGGGACAAACTTAAGGGGTTGAGGCCCTCTTCTCTTGGGCTCCTCCACTTTAAGAAGAGCCCCTTACTCAAAAATCGCCAGGAGTGTCCCCGAGCACTCGAAAAAAACCCCCTCAGGGGCCCAACGAGATTGAGCCATCGAACAGACCCAAATTTTTGGGGGGTTTCAGGGCACAACCCCACCCTGTGGTTTTCCCTGCCCTCTTAAAAATTTTTCCTCTTGAGCCATCCCTGCCGGGATTCAAGGGCCCTCATCCTAAAACGAAATGGAACTTGGGCCTCACCCTTCCCTTGCACCACCACGCCCATCCAAACTATGCATTTAAAAGGGGAAATTTAAATTGCCTGCCCCTTTTAAAAAAGGGACTGAAAATCATGGAGAGATTTAAACCAAAAAATTTTGGGCCCAAAAAACGATTTAAAGCATTTGCCCTGGGGGGCTGCCCACCCAGGTCCCGGAAAAACTTAAAGCCCCCGGGGGCCCGGGACCGCCGGTCCCAAATGCAACAACACCCTTTTTATGCTTTATAAAACCCTTCCCCTTTAAACTATTTTTGATCAAAACTAAACTACTGGGGGAAAATTACTATACATAAAGCAACCACTAACAAAACCCAAATTTCCCCCCCCCAAAAAACCATACATTGCATATATCATCACCCAATAGGTTTGAAAATTAAATTTTTCCCTTTGGGAAAAAAAGGGTGAGGATAAAAAAGGGCGGGCTTTGAATGGAACTTGCACAAGGGGAAAAAATCCCCCACACCTCCCCCAATGCAGCCCCCTCCAAAGGGCAGCCTGCCAGGGGGAAAAAGAGGGGCCTCCCGGGTCCTTTGTCCCCCTTAGGGTTGAAACAAAGGGGGAAGGTTTGTTTTTTGGGGGGAAAATGACTTGGGGTGTTTCCCAAACGGGGTTTTAGGGGAAAAAAATTCAGCAAAAAAACCCCGAGCTAGGACTTGGGCCCCCACAGTTTTTGGGCCCCTTTAAGTCCCGGCACTTTCCGGGCCCTTTCCCGCACCCCGGGCCCCCGACACTGGGTTTGGGAAATGGGGCCCCCACACGCTGGCCTGGGAAACAGTGAGGCAAAATAAACCACCAAATTAAAAACTTTTTAATTTTATGCGATTGTGGACCCTATACCCCCTTTCCATGTGCTGGTCCCTAAAAAAAATCAACAAACAAAAAATGAAAAAACACTTTTTAAATTTTTTTTCAAAAATTGGTTTTGAAACCTTTAAATTTAAACTTTTTTAAATTTTTTTCCTAAGTCCCCTATGGAAAAACCAAGTGTGTGCTATAGTTTTAAACCACTTACAGAAACAAGTATATTCATTTCACTACCAAAGCACAAAAACCTTTTCTCCAACGAAAAAGGGTTGGGGAAATTCGGCTATTGCTTAACGGTCTCACATGGGTATTTCATATCACCTTTTAAATTTGTGGCTCTCAAGAAGTGATGACAATGTCTATGTGTTTTGGGTTTAAAAGTACAACTGGGTTTTGCAAATTTGGTTTTTAAAAACCCGAAACACACAAAAGGTATCTTGTGAATTGGGCTTTTGAATCTTTTTAAAAAATTTTTCCCCATCCAAATAGTTGACAAAAAAACACCACTGGGGCAACAAACTCGAACCTTGGCATGAAAAAAGGTAACAATTTTCTTTCTTAAAAACTCCAAGACACTAGGGACCAAAAATTTCCAAAAATTGACATTCCCCGAATGCTTTTTCGGTCAACCTTTCAACCGGGAAAACGAATCCGAAAAACCCAAGTAGATCGAACTTAGAGCCCTTAAAGGAAAAACCCTAAACCCAAATTTAATGAAAACAGAACCCCAAAACTCTTAACAGCCCTTAAATGGGACTCTTTCATTTCTTGAAAACTAACACACACAACACTAAGAAAATTTTGTTTTGGACCTAGATTTTCACATAATAAATGAAGATCCAATCATGGGGCATAAACCCTTTTATTTCCCCGGATTTCCTCCTTCTTTAAATCAAAAATTCCAATTTTTGGCTAGGGGTCTTGATTGGCTTTGATTGGGCCCCGGGCAAACTTAAAAAATATCATGGGGGTTTCTTTGGTTTTTGGGTACAAAAACCCCTTTCCCCTTTATTTTCTTATTTTAAAACCAGAAGAACTTTAGCTCACCCCCTCATGGACATCTCAATCTCTTAGTCATTAAACCTACTAAACTCATTTACAAAAAGTTGGTTTTACTAAACCCAAAAAAAATTTTTCATCCTAATTTTTGGGACCCAAAATTTTTCTTATCAAAATTTTCGAGTGAAACGATAACTCAACTTTGCCTATTTCAAAGAAACCCTTTGAGTAAAAAAATTCTTAAAAAGGGATTCATACCAAACTCTTGGGGGCTTTCTTAACCCCTTGAGCCCTTAAAAGGGTTGAAGACTTTATGGGAACTTTGGATCTTCAAAACCCGGGGGCTACCCAAAAATAGCCAACTCTTGGTTTTGGGGGTTGAGAAATCCCTCTTCACATCCATTTTTAAGCTTGAAATCCAAGGGTGGGGACCCTAGGGCCAAAAGCATTTTAATTTCTTCAAGCCTAACCATTGGTGCATAAAAGTTTCTTTTAAATCTAAAGGGCCCCCCCTTTGGGAAAACCCTTTAACCAAACCCAAACTTGCCTTGTTCCTTGTCACCACAAAGCCTTGCTCATCTTGCTTGTTGGGGGAAAACCCCCCTTGTTCCAATTTACATTTGTGTTGGGGCTTTCCACCAATGCCACACCCTTTTTCCCCTTTAAACATTTTGCCTTTTTTGCATAGCCATCACCCAATCCATCATCTAGAGCTTTATCAAAACCTTTAGAGGTTCCAAAGATGAAAAAAGAGTAAAATTAACCCAAAAAATTTTCCAAATTAACGATATTACCCCCACTTTTGAAGACCATCAAAATTTAATTATCACAGGGGGGAACCTTTTTTAATTGTTTGCCTCAGCCTTGGGGGTTCTGTGCTTCTTGTTGATTTAGCTTGGACATCATTTACCAAACTCTTCCAAAAAATAAGTAGGTTTTTGGTTGGTTTGGGAATGGCTGCTACCTGTTCCCGCTTGGGCCTATGCCCTCTGGGCCGGCATGCCGGCCCAAAAGGGGGGAGCTTTTTACCCCGGGGGCCGTGGCCTTCCCTTTTTCAATCTAGGGGAGTACTTCCCTCACCTTTTGGTTTCCCTACTGTGGCTTGGATTTCTTGTGGCCCAATGTCACCCAATACCATTTTCTTATTGCTTCACAGGGGGTTTCCCCCATTTCCTACATCACCGATTTAAATTTGGGTCACTTGAAGCCATTAGAAATTTATCAAATTTTCCCTCTATCGCGATTTAAATTTTTCCCCAAGGTCTTGTTGAATACAGTAGGGATGCTCCCTTTTTTCCATAACCAAAAAAAACCTTTACAACTTTTGGTGCAAAAATTTAAATTTTTGGGTTTTTTTGGGTTTAAATATGAAACACCTTTCAACCCCAAAAACCCCAAATAAGACACCTTTGGTTTTTTACCGGTTTTGGGGGTTCTTTTAAAAACTTCTTCAAGACTTGTGTAATAGAGCGTTGATGGGAGGCAAACTAAATTTATGGGTTCCCGGGCCCCAAAAAAATTCCAATCTTTTACTCACTAACATCGGGCCCCTTTCCATTCAATATGTCCAATTCTTCCCTCTACTCACAATTTTTTTTGAAGGGGGGTATGAAAGAAAACTCATCCAAAGGGCCCTCCCTCCCAAAAAAATCCCCCACTTGATTGGGTTTTTGAATTCGGGTTTTATTGTCACTATGAACTTTCTTGATTTGGGCCCCCCAAATTTTCTTTTTGCTCTTCCCCAATGAAGGTTTTTCACCTTTTTTTGCCCCTTGTGCCTTTTTCTTCAAGAAAAACACCCAAGGAAAACTTTTAAAAACATCAACAATAACTAAACCCTTTTTTAAACCCCCAATGCTTATTTGGCCACCTCCAAAGAAAAAATTAAAGGAATTTAATCCAAGGTTGCTTGGGGGAACCATCTCTTTTGGGGGGTTTGGGGGCCCCCTACTTGCTTTCCCCGGCTTTGGGAACACCAAAAAAATTTTAAAACCTTCTCAAAATGAAAAATTGGTTAGTCCCAAAAATGTGTTCCCCCTTTTTTGGGGTTTGGCCAATTCCTCATTTCCCCAAAATACTAGCGCATCCAAGCCAAAACCAAAGCTAAAATTTTTCGACAAACAAGTCTCAACTTAACTTTACTTTTGTTGAAATCAACTAAAGGGAAAGCTTGCCCTTCAAACGACCCTAAAGATAATAAGGGAACCTCCCTTAAAGACTTCCCCCACCCTTATCCTAAAAAAACAATTTAACCCATCTCCCCAAAAATTGGGGAAAAGGGCCAAAAGTTGTAACTCAACAATTCACATGTAATACATTTTTAAAAAGAATGATCAAAGAAAAAAAGCAACTTTACCAAACCAATCACTTCCCCTTTGGAGTTGTCCCAAAAATGAAATTTCTCCCCCTTGCATTTTTAAAATTTGGGGGTATAAAGAAAAATACTCTTCCCCCTCTGGGCATAATTTGTACATCCACTATCAAGCAAACCCCAAATTGATCCCCCCCGGGGATTAAACCTACAAAAAAAAGTTTTTGTTTCCCTAGATTTGGGGCCCCAATCAATCTTGGGGGCCCTTTCAAATTTTGTCACAACAATTTTTTGGGAAACCCCTATGTTTTATCTCCTTTTATTCAATTTTTTCATCACCCAAAAATTCTCAAAAGACCTTACCCCGGGCATTACCCTTTTTAAAAAGGGACCATGAGGAAAAAACTTCCTGGGTAACCTTTTTCTTGGGTTGATAGGGAAAAATTGTTTTTGGGGAAACCCCGATTGGGGTCCTTAAAGGTTTTTTGAGAAAACCTTTTTTTTGCTGGGGGAAATTTCCCTTGGGTTTGGGGTTTTTGGGGGTTAGCTTAACAAGGGGAAGCCCTGGTTTGCCCTTCCCCTTTCCCTTGGGGGCCCCCCCGAAAAAAAAAACTGTCCCCCGGCCTTTTAGGGGGCCCCCCCCTCCGCCCGCCCTTTAAAATCCACAAAGCTGCTGTCTGTGCAGCTTAAACTCACCAAGCTTCCCTTCTTCTCAAACTTAACACACTCAATGCCTTTGATAATTTTCCCAAACCCTTGGTTTTTTTCCCCCCTTAGTGTTCCCCCAAACCCATCTTGGAAATTGGGTGGAAAGCCTTCCATCCTTGTAAATTTAATCTTTTGGCTCAAATTGGGCTTTGTCTTCTTCTTTGAAACTGAGATGCATTGGGTTTAGCCCCTTTCAATTTTTCCCTTTTTTCATGGGCCCCCCCAGGGTTGGGAAAGGGGGGTGGGAAAGGGATTCATATCAACATTTTAAACATTTTATTTCCCCAACCTTGACTATTGGGTGGAAAGAAGGGATCATTTGCTTTTAAGAGATGTGATTGCCCCCCAAAAAAGAGAATTTTTGCCTCGAGCTCTTTATGCTTTTTAGTCAAGCCACAAAGCTTTTTCTTGAGGGGCAACCCTACTCCTTATGAGGCCCTGAGCTTTTTGTTCCTTTGCCAAGGCCCTTGGGCCCAAAAAGCTCACCTCACTCCCCTTTTTAATTTCAAGGGGTTCCCCCACTAGAAATATAAAGATCCTCTTTTAATAAGATCTTTTCTCTAGAAAGCAAAATCCCAAACCCCGGTTTCCTCTAATTTTATCCAATAATTAATTAGCAAAAAGATTTGGGCTTAGATCCATTTTACTAGTTATTTCATTTATCTCTTCATCACCCAATTCATCATCACTAGAGCTATCACTAAATAAAAATGTCTTTTGGGGGGGGGTTTTTGGTTTGGTTTTTATTTAAACCCCCCCCACCCCTTTGCCTGAAACAAGTGTGAGGGAATATTCCCTCACGGGCATTTTTTTGGGAAAACCCTTTGGGGAAGTGGGGAAAATTTGAATAGCTATTGTGGGGCCCTCCCCCTCTCTTTAAAATTTAGCTATCGGTTTATTCATCCCAACCAATTTTTAATTTTAGCTTCACCCCAAATCTCTTGCCCCTTTTTTGAAGTCCACCCTTTTCTTCTCTTTAGCCCCTTTTCCAAATTTTTTTTTCCTTCTTTTTTGGGGAATAACAATAAGTGTTTGGGGCTACCACATCTAAAGCAATCCTTTACTTTTTGTTTTTTAAAAACCCTTTTCTTCCCTGAGCTTTACCCATTCTCTTTATGCCCTTGATAATCTTCTCATAATAGGGCCCCTGTCCCTCAAAAGTTCTCTTCTTTCCATCTTCACTTCCACCACATTTATTTGAAAAATTTTGGGTTTTATGCTTAAAGGCTTTGCTTTCCCAAACTTTGCTTTAAGATGCTAGCTTGCGTATTTGGGGGAGCTAGGGCTGATTTTTTTTGTGCTCTTGTTTGCCTTGAGAGCCAAAAACTTTGGGGGTTTCATTGCCCTCCAACCTGCTTACACTCTCCAACTTCTTTCCCCCTCTTGTGCTTCTTCTCTTTTATATAAAAAGTGATATCCTTCCAAGCACTCACTTGGGTGAATAATCAAATCCTTTTTTGCCTAATCCCAAAATAAACCAACCCCGGTTTTTATTTCCCTTTGGGGAGTAGGGTTCAAGCCCTGATCCTTTTACAACCTTGTGACATTGACTTTTTCCCACCCAATCCCCTTATCTTGGCCCCCAATGGGCCATCAAACTTCAAACATTTCTTGTGGGCCCCTTTAACCCTTTATTTAAAACAAAACGGGTTTAGCTTGGCCCTGAAAAAAATCAATCTTGGATTTTCCCCACTTGCTCACAAAACCCTTTATTGAAAGATGCAAAGGGGGTCCCATATTTCCCCTTTGCAACCTCCACCCATACCTTGTTGACTCATCCCATCCAAACACTTAGCAACCCAAACATTTTCGGGGCATTTTTTGTATTCAACGAGCTTTGTTAATTGGGATTTGGGTTGGGGGGATCAATCGGAGGGGCACATCCATTGTACACAATCTCCAAAGCACCCGGGGGAAAAACCCCACAAGATAACTTTCACAAATGTTTTCCACTTGGCAAAGAAAATCCCATCAAAAAAAGCAATTTGCCCCCCGAAATATGGAATAAAAGTTTATCTCATTTTTAAAAAAATGGAGAATAATCAAAAGGGAAAACGGGAAATTTCTTGCTTCCCCTCCTCCCTTATTCAATTTTTCTCTTCTTTTCCATCCTTCTTTTCTATCTTTGGGCACGGTAAGATACAAACATCATCACCCCTCGAGCTTTAAATTACCAAAACCCCCGCTTAGAACTTTCTCTTTTCTTTTTTTTTAGCTCCTCCCCCTTTTCCTTACTCCTTTTTTGAAGCTCCACTTCTCTTCTATGAACTTCTCCAAGCTTTAAGCTCTTGGCTTTATTAAGAGCTTTTTTTTTTTCTCTGTAACCTTTTCCTTCTTTTTTCAATCTTATTTCTTTTTTTCTTCTGCTCTTTCTCCATGGACATGAAAAGGGTCAATAAATTTCCCCTGAGTCCCCACTCTCCCTGTCCCCGGGTTTTACGTTTCCCTCTTTCCCTTGGGGCGCCACTTTGACCTTGGGGCAAACCACAAAACCTTACCCTCTTCGGCCTTTAAACCCCACACGGTTAAGTGCTTCTTTAGGTAAAACCCTTCTCTTATACCACTTGTAAGTACCTGATTAACCTAAGGGGGGGGAATAGGGCCCGTTTAAAAAAAAACTTGCCCAATTTTTTTTTACAAGAGGGCCCCACCCCGCCGGCTTGAGGGCCCCCAAACAGCCGGGGGGCCGCACTGCTAACTTAGGGAGCATGCTGGTCACCCGAAACAGATAAATGGCACAATTTTAAAAAAATAAACTAGAAGCAAATTGGGGCCCGGAAAAAGAAACCTTTCCCAGAGGTTTTAGGAAACCCCTAGCACCACTTTGGAAAATTTTAACAACACACCCACCGAAGATCGGGGCCAAACCCAGAAAACACCTACACAAAAAAAGTAAAATGAAAGTAAATAACAAGCACAAAGTACACAAGATTTTAAAACCCCCGGGGCAGCTCGCCACCAAGGGTTCCTACATCCCGTTTTTGAGGGGCGCCACACAAAAGGGTCAAGCTCCCAAAACAAAGGGACTCTTTCCTTCGGGCTCCCAATCCCAAAAAAGTACCCTTTAGAAGAGAATGTATTAGCAAAAGAGGGGACACAAACTTTTCCCTTTGGGTGGGCCCCAAAAAAAAAGGAAAGGGAAAACTCAAGGGGAACCCTAGCCGGGTGGACAAAACCCAAGATAAAAAACTCAAACCCCCCGGCAAACCCCCAAACCAAATTTCTTGTAAAGGGGTGAAATCTGAGGAGAGGGTTCTTTTCAAAGCTTTGGGGGCTCAACTCACAAAGATATTTGGGAAAACCCAAAGAAAGGGGAGTGAAATGATCACCAAGGGAAAGGGGGGGGCAAGAGAGAGCCTTTTTCTTTTTTTCTTTCGAATAAGGGAAGATGAATGGCAAACTAGGCCTTGGGGGGAGGGGGGTATGAAAAAACCTCCTTTACTGCCCACTGGGTGAACAAGTCGCAAAAGTGCCGACCTGTTTCCCCCACTGCCAAACCTGGGGCAAAAAACAAGGATTTGATCCCCCTTTTTAAAAACTGGGTGATTTGCCCTCTTTTTAAAGGGGGATGTGTGATTAAAAAGGAAATTCATTTGGTTTTACTTGTTGGCAGGGCCTGTTAAAACCCTCTTTAAAAGAAAGACTACCTAACTCAAATTCAAAAATTAAAAAAAATTTTTAAAAACCCTTTTAGCTTGTTGCCCCTCAAATTTTGTAATTGGGGGGACCGTCCAAAACCCGTTATCAAAAAAACCTTTAATTTTAAAACCCGCTTTTTCATAAAACCCCCAAATCCCCATTTGTTTCCTAAAAATGTTGCCCTGCCCCCAAAACCCACTTTTTGGGGGTTTATTGCACTTTTTAAAAATGGTGGGAACCAAATAACTATTTTCCCCTCTTAATATAAAGGTTAAACCCATCCTAAATGTATCGCACCCACTAGGTTCTTGATCACAAAAAAAAAAATCCTAGCAATAAACCCTTTTCCTTGAAAACTTTGAGTTTCCTCCTTTTTCTCCAAAAGGTTTTAACTTATGATAGCTTTTCCTTTCCCCTTTCTTCCCTAAAGCCCACCACTTGTCCCAAACCACTTTTTCAAAGTGTACTAAACCTACTCAACCACTTAGAGCGAATTTTGTAATTAGTTTTTATCAATTACCCCCAAAAAAAATAGAGAAATTTTAAACTCCCCCTTTTTGATAATTGAAAACAACTCATATAAAATGATATAAATAATTTTGTTTTCAACTTTGAAATGCTTGACAAAACCCAAAATTGAAATATAATTTTAAAAAAAGTGGGCAATCATTTTTCCCAAATTGGGTTTTTATAGGTTAAACCCCCCCTACATGTTGCACTACTAAGTAAAAATCAATCTTTACACACAGGGTTAGATAAACTTTTGGGGGGGATGAACAAAAACAAACTATGACATGATCAAGGTTTAAAAAATAACCTTTAAGGGATACCCAAACGTGATACCCAAAACGAAGCTGAACCCCTTTCCAAAATGGTTACTCGATAACACAAGGGAAAAACACAATATAAACAAGAAGGGGGAAACTAGATAACTTCCTTTCCCTGCTAAATGATCAAATCAAACAATCCCAAAATTACAACTAGTCATGAAAAAACCAAAAACAGCAAGAAACCACTTGAAAAATTTCTATAACTTCAATGCAAGCAAAAAATGATGAAGCACATCCAAATCCCAAAAAATTTTTTCATAAAAGCTTGCTCCCCCCCCTTTGTGCTCAAATTTTAATTTTTCATTTTTTCCAAAACTTTTTTTCTACCCAATATTTTAGATTCCACTTGTTTTTTTCCTTTTCCTGTTTTTTCATTTTAAACCCTTTTTTTCCCCCCCTTTTCTAAACATTTTAAAAAAAAAAACAATTTCTCCCCCCCTTTTTTACAAAAACCAAAAAAAAAAAACCAAATTTCCCAAAAAGGAAAAACCCTTTTATAACAGTATAAATTTAGGGTTTCTTAAAAGAATTTGTTTTAAAAAAGTCAATTTTAAAAAAGTGGGGTGAAATTACAAATTATTTTTCAAACCCCAGATTACCCTTTTCCCCCAGATTTCTTAACACGGTTTAAAAAAAAAAAACCAAAGGAAAAAACCTTTTTCACACATCTTGCAATGGGTTTTCTTGACCATTTTGGTTTAAATACCAAAAAATAAGTATTCTTGACTAAACATGAGGTTGCAAGCTTAAATTTTAACATGTCCAAAAACCCCTCACTAATCAACAACTTTTAGAAACTAAAAGTGATGGGCATATTCCCCTAAAAAACATTTGAATTTTTTAAAATTTAAGCTTTTCATGATTTCCCATATTCTTCTACACAAGACTCCAAAAGGGTGAATACATATGTCAATCAATTGTACCTTCTTATTTGATAAGGCATTCCCTAGGTGGGGGGGGATCAACCCTGTTGGGGAAAAAACTAAAAAAAAATTTTCCCAACTCCTTTCCCCAAAAATTTCAAACCCCCCTTTTTCATTCCCTGCTTGGTTTAATATTTGGCTAATTAATCAAACGGTCCCCCCATTTTCAATGAAAATGTCACCCCTTTTTTGTTGATGATTCCCCTTATAAAATTTTCACCCTCCTGGGCTTTGTTTCCCTTTAGTGTTGGGCCCGGGGTTTTTGTGAATTCACCCCTTTCTTTCCAAACAAAAAAGAAAGAGACTTTCCCTTTAATTTAAATTCCATACCCCCAAAGGGCCCCGTTTCCCCCCCTTCCCCCAATAATGGCCCCCCAACAACCCCCCCCGCACTAATTATTCGGCTTTTTTGGCGGTAAAAGGCCACAAATATTTTTTTCCCTTTTTTGGAACCCCTTTAACTATTAAACCCTTTCCCAACATTTTGGAAAAAAATTGTTTTTTTTTTTTTTTCCCCCCCCCGAACCCTTTAACCTAATCCACCCTTTGCAACCCCCCCCTAAAATCCAGTTTCCCAATACCTAATTAAAAACAAAAAATTTTCCCCTTTGGGAAAACCAAATTTTAAAACCTTTTTGTTATTTTGAGATAACTCAATAATTTTCTTTTGGGTTTCCCCCAAAAAAACTCTCTTTTCGGAAAAATCTTGAAAAAAACCCTTTCACACCTTGCCCCTAAACCCAAACAAAACCCCTTTTCTTGGGAAAAAAGGGCACATAAAGTAACTTTCCCAAACATAAAAAACCCATAATGTTTTGATCTCCATCATGCCCTTTTATTTTACTAAACCCAAAAGTCCCAATTTTTTTTTTCCCCATAGTATTAACAAACCCCAAAAAAAATTTTTTTAAAAATTTTTAAAATAGTTTGAAATTGGGTTAATTATGAATTTTTGCTTAAAAAAAAAAAAAAATAGCAAAATAAAAAATTTTTTAATGTATTAAATTTTCTAAGGGAACAACGGTTTTTTGAAACATGCCTCTACATGTATTTAATGTGATTGTGGGTTTTTTTAAAACCCAAAACCCCAAAATTTTCCCAAAACGGTTTTATAAAAGGGTTTTCCTTTATCCCCCGCATGTCCCCCTATCTTTTTTATTATCAGATTTATTGTTCCCTAACTCCATCCTCTTGATTGGAGTTTCTCAATATCCTTTTTTTACGCTCTAAATCATATCTTTGAGTTCATCATTCATCAAAGTATCTCTAAAATCTTCTCAGGGATTTTTCTGGCTTTGTCCGAACCCTTTCTCATTTTTCTGTGACTTAATCTAATTTTTAGACGCTCCAGAATATCTTCTCATGAGCTCAAATACTTTAATTGAGTTCACCATGTTCCAAAGTGTCTCCAATAAATTTTCCCAAATTTTGGAGCATTGGAGTATTTTCCGTGGCATAAATATTAATTCTGGACTTTTCTGAAATTATTTTATTCATGAAAATAATTTATTCCGAATATAAATAATAAATATCTCAATTCCCACCAACCCTCAAAGCTCATGGATTTATTTACTATCGGACTTTAATGTTTAAATTGGCCCCATTAGTAAGTAGTAGTGCACCATCAATTAGTACCATATCACCAATTAATAAGGTGTGCTGAGTTTTTCTCTCTATATAGATGTCGGCGCAGGTTAATCACGAGGAGTTTAGAAGTACGAGCCGTTTTTTCATCCACCGTTCGATTACCTAATCTAAAGCCAAATTTCACATCTACTAATCCCGACGAGCTTTTTCGGCCAACCTGCCGTCCTCCGTCAATTCCGAGAAGACACGAGGTTCATCTTGTCGCTCTCTTCACCGTATTGTCTCCCTTCGTTTAAATCCATCACCGTTGACAGTTTTTGGTTTGTTTTATCCTCTCATATCAACAGTCGTACCGTGGACTCTGCCGGTAGCCTTGACGTGTCCGCAGCCACCTTCCCACGCCTGCTCCTGTGTCACCGCGCGCGTGGGCGCCATCCATTGGTGCTCACGAGCTAGGCCACCGGCGGGGTGCGCAAGGGCACTGCTGTCTTGCACGGCCTGGGGTCGTTTCCCAACCTGGCCCACGGGGCCCTCCATCGGGGGCCTGCTGGGCCCAAAGGGAACCCCCCAGCCGGAAACCCCATGTGAACGTACGGGGCCCCAAAACCCTGCCTCCGAACACTTTTAGTAGAAAGGTGCGCAATTTACGTGCCCTTCGGAAAAGTTTTTTTTCTTGTTTTTAATTCTTTTCGATCCAAATTTAATTGGGGTTGTTTTGATCGACTGCATACGTATTATGTTTAAAAATTTTTTATATAAATTAAATATTAATTTTCGGTTAAATTTTAAAAAATTTAAAATTCCTTAATGTTTATTCAATAGCTTTTTAATTTAATTTAAAGCAATTTAAAATTTTTCTTTATTTTCACCATTTAAATTGCATTCACTATTTTATATTATTTTAGTTTAAAGTTTATGCAACTAGTTTTAATTTAAAATCAATATTATTTTTATTCCTTAAAACATATTAAATTAAAAGTTTTTTGGTTAATTTGCTTTAATATATAATTTTGGGTTTTGTTTTTAAAAAACATCATAATTTTAAAAGTAGCTCCCGGTTTTTTTTTTATTTAAAGAATTGGTTTTTTCATTAAAAAAAATCAACATAATTAAAAATATGATATTTAAAAAAATTTTTTTTTGTTTTTCCATTCAAATATAATTTGACTTAATTCAAAATGGGGATTTCTCTGAAAAATTTAACAAGGGTTTTATATAGGGAAAAAAAAAGAAGGATTATAGTCTTTTTTTTTTAAACATATAAAATTAATTCTTCGGAAATTTTTCTCCTTCACCATACTTCCAATGTGTTTATGTTTTTGTGTATTTCCCTAGCAATACGTAGGTTTGCCTCAAAACCTTTTAAATTTTTTGGTGTATTGCCTAAAATTTTTTGGTTTTTTTTGGGAGGTTTTTTCAAGCTTTTTGGTGTTTAGATCTTTCCAATCGGGGAGAATTAAATGGAGATCAAGAAGAAATCTTTGAAGGGGTTTGAAACATGGAAAAAAAATCTAAAGTTTTAAGGGAAGTTTAACATGGAAAAATCCTTGTTACCTTTCACCCAAAAACATCTATCATCTTGCATGTTCTGAATTTGATTTCCCATCTAATTTTATTTAAGCTTTTTTTATCCTTTTCCTTTTTCACCAAAAATTTTTCACATTGGGGGTTTTTTTTATGTTTTTCATAAAAATCTTAAATTTAATCTTGACAATGGGTATATGCAACTTTTTTAAAATGGCTTTTAAAACCCATGAAAAGGAACCCCATTTTAGGGGAAAAGCTGGGACTTAAAGGGAACCTGAAAAGTTTTAAAGGGTCGGCTTTAGTTAAGTTAATTTTTGGGCTAAAATTCTTTTGGTTCGTA